>JBBPBX010018971.1:23927-44984 GCA_038048925.1 Garcialebias charrua
CCCCAGTTCGCCAAGGTCCACCCCAGGAGCGAGGCAAAGAAAACACCTCTCCGGCCGCCAGGCCATTGAGCCAAAGACCAGAGAGGGACACGGCCCCAAGGGCCGCCAACAGCACAACCAACAGCCCACATCCACCAGGGCCGCCCAGACCCCTACGAACCGCAGTCAGCCCGCCGCCCAAGAGGACACAAAATCCCACATGGACGACACGGCCAAGAGCGCCCGCCCAACCGCCGACAGAGCCAGGAAGCACCGAGAGTGGGCCCCAACCAGGGCTCGCACACCGGCCATGCATAGTCCCAGACCACCATCAAGGACATCCACTTAGTACCCACCCCAGAAGAAATACTACACCCACCCTTCATACTAACAACTTTCAGAACACATAACACACTAGACACTAGGCATGTAACGGTTGTAGTGGGTGTACCGAACCGTTTTGGTACAGCACGTTCGGTTCGGTCCACCTCCATACCGTTTCGGTTATTTTTTCACTCATTGAACGTTAATATATGCGCCGCGGAACAAAATTCCCTGGGCGCGTTTCAGCACGGAGCTATTATCGCGCAACACGCGCAGCATTAGCCGTTAGCTTCTCGCTGCAGTCTCCTTTTTGTTAACGTTATGGTTTTCTTGTTAAAAGACGAGCACACAAAGCTGTGTGGGTGGACGTTGTTTCATGAAGACTGGCTCTGCAGCAGCAACACGTCTAACGTGAACTCGTTTGAAACGACTTCATCCGAACGTGAACGAAGAAAAAGTAGCTGTTACAAAGTGCGCTAACAACACGGCTGCATTTAAACAACTTCATCAGGTAATTTAGATCGGTCCAGATCAATAACACAAACTGTATGAGTTTTTAAAGCTCTGAATCTAAGTCTGAATGTTTTTTATGCACAGTTGATCCTTGCTATGAGACATCCATCACGTCAACACTTAAGTCAAAAAGTTCAGCTCTTTATGAAAAAACTAAAACTGATTGTCAACAAGTCCTGGAGCTGATTTAAGCCCTGCCCTGATGATGAGTGAGATATTCAACCGTTCAAGAGGTATTGTTCTTTTATTATAATTATTATTTATAATTTATTATTATTTAAAATCATAATCTTATTAACTTATTTTTTTACCTCTGTGTTTTATTTCCAGTATTTCCAGTTACAGAGGTAGCATCTCTCTTCCACTTCAGGGAAATCCACCAGAGATCACCTGCTGCAGCTAAGAAGTGTGTGATGACTGAACTGAACTCTGAACTGTTCCAGGACCTGTCCCACCAAGAAGAGGTTGTGAGTAATGAGGACAAATACAGCCACACTGCTGCTACTGGACAAAAACTTGATTACCGTATTCGTCGGCGTATAAGTCGCACCGGAGTATAAGTCGCACCAACCTAATTATGCCCAATTAAATGGAAAAATCAACGTATAAGTCGCATCGGCCTATAAGTCGCACCGGCCTATAGGTCGCACCTCACGTGAACTGGTGTTTTGCCCAAAATGGACTGGCTGCCAAATTGTTTGGAAGGACTTTTGACAAGATTATCACATAAAAACTACAGTATTTTGTTTGATGTGTCTTAGTTGAACTTTTCATTAATAAATGAACATTATTTTGGACTGGCTGCCAAATTGTTTGGAAGGACTTTTGACAAGATTATCACATAAAAACTACAGTATTTTGTTTGATGTGTCTTAGTTGAACTTTTCATTAATAAATTAACATTATTTTGGACTGGCTGCCAAATTGTTTGGAAGGACTTTTGACAAGATTATCACATAAAAACTACAGTATTTTGTTTGATGTGTCTTAGTTGAACTTTTCATTAATAAATGAACATAATTTTTGTATATTTTGTGTCTTTCATCATTTATCTTTAAAGATAAACACATAAAAATATATTTTTATTAGCTGACATTACAGTAAAAAACGTGTCTCAGTTTAAAATGATGACAGAAACAGATACTGTATTTATTTTATGGTTTTTATTTATTTATTCAAAACCATTGAAGTCTTCATCTTCTGTGTCACTGCACCATTTTTGGACCAGGCAGATGTCAACAGTGTAGGTACTGTAAAGGGTTTCTTAGCGCCCATAGCGGCCGAAACTGGTACTGCACCATTTTTGGAGTTTTTGACCAAAGTCAAATTATGACCAAAATATTGGAAAAATCGACGTATAAGTCGCACCGGCCTATAAGTCGCAGGGCTTAGAAATGTAGGCAAAAAGGTGCGACTTATACGCCGGAGAATACGGTAGTTAGATTGTAAACAGTCTGTTGCTGCTTATTGTTCTGGTTCTGACTGTTATTGTATTTATTAAGATTTTTATTATTTTTAATATAATTTATTTATTGTAGAGTGCTGTTTATTTAAAATATCATCCAAATGGGTCACTTTTATTTATTACTACAATACAATACAAACATATTTTTGGCATATTTTCAAAATAAACATTTTGTAAGTCTTTATTTTGTCTTTTTTTTTGTACCGAAAATAAACCGAACCGAGCCCTCCTTGTAATTTAACCGAACCAAAATGTGATTTTAGCGTACCGTTACATCCCTACTAGACACCCAGGCTGGGTTGACCTGCCCCCTCCCATTGGCCATCAGTCACGCCCCCAGACACCCAACCCCCCAGCACATGAACCCCTAGTCCACCAGCGAGCAGAGGGCCCCCGGCCAGGGCCGGGCACCAGAGCGCAGCCAGCCCATAGTCCGGCGACCCGCCTGCCAGAGCCCAAGACCCCCGACCCCTACCAGGCCCAAGCCCGGGGACGACACGCCCAGAATCCCAAGCTCCCGGCGCCCACCCCGAAACCACCCCAGCACAGCCGGGTCACCGACCGGCGACCCATGACCGCCGCCACCGACCACCCGAGGGCCCGCATGCCGCCCCCAGCAGACATCCCCCAGAACCCCCCGGTCTTCCCCAGGTCGAAGGCAGGGTCCTCCCCGCCCAAGCAGCCCCAACCCCCCGGCGCCCCATGCCCCAACCTCCCCCACACCAGCCCCAATGCCCCACAAGGCCAGATCCCAGACCCCCCACCCTCACTACGTAACGGAGCCGATCAAAGAATGCCAAATAGATTGATCCGATGTGTCGGCAGATGCTGTTTCAAGACTAATATGATCTAACAGAAGATTTTTATACTGATTAATGCTAAGATTATTTTTATTTTTCCAATTTAGGAGTATGGTTTTCTTTGCGATGCATAAGGCAGTGAAAAGCATACAGGATGTATTTTTTTCTAGTATAACATCTTCAAAGATACCCAATAAGCAAACAGATGGAGAGAGTGGGATATTACATTTCAAACATTTAGACAAGTCTTCACATACCTGTACCCAGAACCTCTGACGGGTGGACAGAACCAGAGTGCGTGAATATAATCATCAGGTATATTACTTGTGCACTGTGAGCAATTGTTGGATGATGTAAATCCCATCTTAAACTTTCGCTGACCTGTATAGTGTACTCTATAGAGAACTGTATACTGTATTAACTGTAAATTAGATATTCTAGTCATTTTAAATGTTATATATTTGAGACCAGGTGTTTTGGTCAAAGTTGACTGATAAATCTGTCTCCCATTTTGCAACAGGAAGTGTTATGGAGTTATCAGAGATTACTGTTCTGTGATCGTAGAGACCGGGTGGATGAATATGGTGCAAGAATGTCCTTTAGATAATCAGGTGAAGTTCCGTGTAAGCATTGGTGTGTAATGAGAGCAGTTTTGTACTGAATTCTGTAGGTGACAGGAAGCCAATGGAGGTTATGGAGAATGGGTGTAATATGTTCAAATTTACGAGCTCTCAACAAAATCCTTGCTGCACTGTTTTGAATATATTGAAGCTTCTGAAGGTTTTTGCCAGGGATTCCAATAAACAGGGAGTTGCAGTAGTCGAGCCTGGAGGAGACAAAAGCATGGACGAGTTTCTCAGCATCAGAAAAAGTTAGAGATGGGCGAAGTCTGGAGATGTTTCGAAGATGGAAGAAGCAGGTTTTAAACAGATGCTTAATGTGATTTTCAAATGTAAGATGAGAGTCCATTTTTATTCCAAGATTTGTAACAGAGGTGGAGAGGGGGATGTCTTGTCCAGAAAAGGAAATTGTTGTTATAGTAGATGTTTGTACCTGGTGAGGGGTGCCAATCAGTATGGCCTCAGTCTTGGAGCAGTTTAATTGAAGAAAGTTCTGATTCATCCATGCCCTTATTTCCTCCAGGCAGGTAGAGAGGGCAGTGAGTGAAGATGGAGATGACAATGGGGAAGATGAGGATGCTCCAGTCCTGATGTAAAGCTGTGTATCATCGGCATAACAGTGAAAAGAAATGTTGAACTGATTAATAATTTGACCTAAAGGCAGCATGTAAAGGGAAAACAGCAGGGGCCCCAGAACTGACCCCTGAGGGACACCACAGGAGACACAGACTGTCTGGGAAGTGGCATTGCCAAGACTAACACATTCCAGCCTATTGGAGAGGAAAGATTTGAACCAGTCCAGGACAGTGTCACAGAGACCGACCTCCACATGAAGACGGTGGAGGAGGATACTATGGTCCACAGTGTCGAAAGCTGCAGTGAGGTCAAGGAGGACAAGGATGGAGGGAGAACCAGTGTCAGCAACCATAAGGACATCATTGGTAACTCTCAGCAATGCAGTCTCAGTACTGTGAGTTGCTCTGAATCCAGACTGAAACAGGGAGTGTTGCTGTAGGTGGTCCTGCAACTGAGCAGCAACTGCTTTCTCCAGCACTTTAGACAGAAATGGGAGGTGGGAAATTGGGCGGTAATTAGAAAGAATGTCGGGATCCAAATTAGATTTTTTCAGAAGAGGCTTAATGATGGCAGTTTTTAGAGGCAGTGGAACATGACCAGATTGTAGAGACTTATTTATTATTTGTGTGATTAATGGGCTTATTGCAGAGTGATTGGATTTTATGAGAGATAAGGGGAAGGGATCCAGGGCGTAGGATGAAGGCTTCATTTTCTTGATGATGGTCTCCACCTCACTCTGAACAACTTCATCAAAGCTGCCAGGGACCCAGAAAGCAGACGGGTAGATGGCAAATGAAGATCAGGGAGGTTGTGGAGCTGAGATCTGATAGTGTCAACTTTGTTTTTAAATGATGAAAGGAACAGGTTGCATTTTTGAACAGAGTCTTCAGGAGTTTGTTTAATGGGATTAAGCAGATGAGTTATTGTGGAGAAGAGCTGTTTAGAGTTTCCAGGGCAGGTGTTGATGATGTTGGAATAATATTTGGAGCGTGCTTCTTTAAGAGAATAGGCGTACGCTTTCTGATGTTCTTTGTATGCCTGCTTATGTACAGAGAGACCAGATGATTTTACACGTCTCTCAATAGCACGGCCAGTTGCCTTCATCTTGCGCAGCTCACCAGTGTACCAGGGGGCTGAACGGGAGAAAGACACCAGTCTTGTCTTCAAGGGAGCATGTAGGTCCAGAGAGACCAGATGATTTTACACGTCTCTCAATAGCACGGCCAGTTGCCTTCATCTTGCGCAGCTCACCAGTGTACCAGGGGGCTGAACGGGAGAAAGACACCAGTCTTGTCTTCAAGGGAGCATGTAGGTCCAGAAGCTCCTGGAGAGATTGGTTGTAGTAATCCACAGAGTCATTTGCAGATGAATGATTGACAGCGGTCAGGGCGTGAAGATCAGCGGACAGAACATCAGGGAAATGTTTTTAAAGTCACAGAACTGGATAGGTCGTTTTGGGTTTGAAGCAGGCGAAGTTGAAGGCACTTCCAGGGAGATGACACTGTGGTCTGAGACACCCAGGTCATATACAGATAAGTTATTGATGAGTACAGTGTCTGTAATCACCAAATCCAGAGTATGCCCCCTGTTGTGCGTAGGGGCGTCAACATGTTGGGTGAGATTGAGAGAGTCCAAAAGAGACTTAAAATCTGTTGCCAGAGGGGAAGAGGAATTGTCCATGTGGATATTTAAATCGCCAAGAAAAATAGTTTTCACAGGGGAGGTGCAGAAAAAAGTGAGGAGGTCATGCATCTCTGAGTTAAATGAAACATGCGGTTTGGGAGGCCTATAAATCAATATAACGTTCATCAGGAGTGGGGCTTTGAAGTTGAAGGCCAAACCTTCAAAAGAAGAAAAATCCTGAGAAGCCAGATGTGACCATTTTAAATTACTGCGGTAGATTACAGCCAGACCACCACCGCGGCCAGTGCAACGGGCTCTCTGCAGATAACTGTATCCAGAGGAACAAGCTTCATTCAGAGAACTGTACACATCTGGTTGATGCCAAGTTTCTGTTAGACACATGAGGTCCAAGTTCTTCTCCAGAATGTGATCATGAATTAGGCATGATTTGTTGGATAGTGATTGTACATTGAAAAGTTCTATTTTAATACCAGTTTGAGTAGAAACCTTTGGAACTGGTTTAAGCAGACTGAAGTCCACTCCACGTTTCCCTTGCCACTTCGCGAGCTGTGGACTACAAGGGACTACAGACGCAGCGTTCTGATGACGTAATCGAGGTGCGACACGTCGCATGGACCAAAGAGAAAGAATCGAGTCCGACCCAGCTTGCCGAGAATAAGCTGATTTATTCCGAGAGCTTCTATGGATGTAACGTGGTCTATGCAGAAGTCCCAGTTGTTTGATGGTGGAAATAGAAGGAGGAATGGAGCAGTTAAGTCCAAGCAGCTGCAAAGCGGAGTACGTCAACATCGATGAGCCAGTGGAAGCTAGCACAGAGCTAGCCGCTAACAGCAGATCCACGGCTCCGAAAAAAATATACAAGAAGCAATGAAATGTAACTTGAATGAGCAAACCTTGAAGAGGAGCACAGGAGAAAATCCAGAACAGTCCAGATGACACAGGAGGTTTGACAGAGGCAAAAGTTAAGCAAAACAATAATTGCAGCCAGTTACGTAGTTCTCCAAGCAAAGTTCTTGCTGGAGTTAACGGGAGGTTGACAGCCCAAATTCCGGTTAGGAAGTACTAACTAAGCTGTCCATAAAGTCCTTGATTAAAAAACCACTGAATAAAATAAGTCCAGATAAATGTCTAAAAATAGCAACAGTAAAATAACTTTTAGCGCGGAGAAGCGGCGAACATCACGACAACACGTCTGCATCCCCTCCCGCCAAAACACTTGGACTAGTAATGTTTTCTATCTAAGGAGTCCAGCAAACAAGTCAAATCTTGGCCTCGCTATAGTCTCCCATCCTGAGCAAGCACAGTGGCAACAGTGGAAAGGAAAAACTCCCTTTTTACAAGCCCAAAACCAGAAAAGTTGGCACGTTGTGCAAATCGCAAATAAAAACAGAATACAATGACTTGCAAATCTTTTTCAACCCATATTCAACTGAATAGAATGCAAAGACAATATATTTAATGTTCGAACGGAGAAACTTTATTTTGTTTTGCAAATAACCATTAACTTAGAATTCAATGGCAGCAACACATTGCAAAAAAGTTGGCACAGGGACATATTTACCACTGTGTTACATCGCCTTTCCTTTTAACAACACTCAGTAAACGTTTGGGAACTGAGGAGACCAATTTTTGAAGCTTTTCAGGTGGAATTCTTCCCCATTCTTGCTTGATGTACAGCTTAAGTTGTTCAACAGTCCGGGGTCTCCGTTGTCGTATTTTACGTTTCATAATGCGCCACACATTTTCAATGGGGGACAGGTCTGGACTGCAGGCAGGCCAGGGGAGGACCCGCACTCTTTTGCTACGAAGCCACGCTGTTGTAACACGTGCAGAATGTGGCTTGGCATTGTCTTGCTGAAATAAGCTGGGGCGTCCATGAAAAAGACGTCGCTTGGATGGCAGCATATGTTGCTCCAAAACCTGTATGTACCTTTCAGCATTAATGGTGCCTTCACAGATGTGTAAGTTACCCATGCCTTGGGCACTAATGCACCCCCATACCATCACAGATGCTGGCTTTTGAACTTTGCGCCTATAACAGTCCTGATGGTTCTTTTCCTCTTTGGTCCGTAAGACACGACGTCCACAGTTTCCAAAGACAATTTGAAATGTGGACTCATCAGACCACAGAACACTTTTCCACTTTGCATCAGTCCATCTCAGATGAGCTCGGGCCCAGCAAAGCCGGCGGCGTTTCTGGATCTTGTTGATGAATGGCTTTTGCTTTGCATAGTAGAGCTTTAACTTGCACTTACAGATGTAGCGACGAACTGTAGTTACTGACAGTGGTTTTCTGAAGTATTCCTGAGCCCATGTGGTGATATCTTTTACACACTGATGTCGGTTTTTGATGCAGTACCGCCTGAGGGATCGAAGGTCACGGGCATTCAATGTTGGTTTTCGGCCTTGCCCCTTACGTGTAGTGATTTCTCCAGATTCTCTGAACCTTCTGATGATATTACGGGCCGTAGATGGTGAAATTCCTAAATTCCTTGCAATAGCTCGTTGAGAAAAGTTGTTCTTGAACTGTTCGACAATTTGCCCACGCATTTGTTCACAGAGTGGTGACCCTCGCCCCATCCTTCTATGTGGATGACTGAGCATGTCAAGGAAGCTGCTTTTATACCCAATCATGGCACCCACTTGTTCCCAATTTGCATGTTCACCTGTGGGATATTCCAAATAAGTGTTTGATGAGCATTCCTCAAATTTCTCTGTCTTCTTTGTCACTTGTGCCAGCTTTTTTGAAACATGTTGCAGGCATCAAATTCCAAATGAGCTAATAATTGCAAAAAATAACAAAGTTTACCGGTTCGAACGTTAAGTATGTGGTCTTTGCAGTGTGTTCAATTGAATATAGGTTGAAAAAGATTTGCAAGTCATTGTATTCTGTTTTTATTTGCGATTTCCACAACGTGCCAACTTTTCTGGTTTTGGGCTTGTAGAAGGAAGAAACCTCCAGCAGAACCAGGCTCAGGACAAGCGGCCATCTGCTTTGACCGGCAACGTGCAACGTCTGCAGAGCCACAGCGCAGTCAGACATGACTTTTTTCGCATGATAGACAACATCCAACATCCGCACATGTCCTTCTCACTCATGGTGCAGCTGGAAAAAACTAAAAAACCACTAAGCATGATGGTAATGATAATACTTTCATATTATCTGGAAATATTCTTGTTGAAAATGATAAATTACATATACAGTACAGGTAGTCCTTGGGTTACGACGGTCTCGAGTTACAACGTTTCGAGGTTACGTCACGCATCTCATAAAAAAATATATTTATATATTTTGAAAAGCCAGTTCCGTTTGTACTTCCTGTTTGACGGTAGAAGTAGCAGTAGCTTGACTTAGTGGAAAAACACAGAGAGAGACCCACTCTGGACTGAGTTTCATGGCACAAACAGCAAAGCAGTTGAGGTGGAGACCTTACTGGACAGAGGTTGACGGCAGATTTACAACGGAATACGGCAGATTGACCGAGCTGACGGCGGTTTTACATCGTAAACAAAAGGAGGTGGACGTGTCACCAGACGGCAGAAACAGCGAGCTGGACCAGAGGTGCAACGAGCTAACATGCTAACAGACCTTGCTGTAAATGCTGTGGACCGCGTGAAGCAGCAGGAAGCTGCAGAGCTCGGAGGTGCAACGAGCTTACATGCTAACAGACGGAGGAAGAATTCACCAGCTCCCAGTAAGAAATTAACTATTTTTTTCCTTCATTATGGCTCCAAATGTACTGTATGTGTTTTTTGATAATTATGTAGGGTACTGTGTTAGGATAGGCCAAGTGCTTGGTAACTGTACAGTACCGTATGGGGCTGCCAGTGTGTATGTGTTTTCCTACTTACGTCGAAATCCGTGTTACGACGAGGCGTAGGAACGGAACTCCTTCGTAACTCGGGGACTACCTGTATATAAAAACGGCTCAATAACATAACTCATTATGTCCTGTGCAAACATCATATCCATGTCCTCCCAGTCTTTTGATCTCTTGTTTGTATTTTTTTTTACTACATTCATTATTTCTTCTTTGTCAGTTCCATGAAGAAAAATACTGTTGGCACAGTATGGTGGGCGGCTGTGGCTGAGTGATTAGAGCAGTCGTCCTCCATTGCAAGAGTTGGGGGTTCGAATCCACCAGCAGTCACATGCCGAAGTGTCCCTGGGCAAGACACTGAGCTCCTCATTGCCTCCGATGTGTGTCCCATCAGTGTATGAATGTGATAAAGCTCTGATTAGTCACTTTAGAATGATTTGTTCAATTAGCTTTGTACAAATCTAGTAGAGTGCAGTATGAATGGGTAAATGAGGACACAGATTGTGTTGTAAAGAGCTTTGAGTGTCTTGATCAGATAGAAAGGCGCTATATAAGTACAGTCCATTTACAACTTATGACTGAATGGCTCACATTATTATCTACTTTTTGTAATTTAGCTGCAAGGCTTGATCCAACATTCACAAAATATTGATTAAATCCATTTACAATTTCATTCTCATCATGGATTTCATTGTTGTTCTCCACAAAATATTGTGAAATACCTGTTTTTACTTTATGATTTTTCAGAACACTATTCATTACTCGCCATGTTGATTTCGTATCACCATTGCTTTTAGTTAATAAATCACAGTGAATTCCTTTTTATGCTTTCTTATAATCCCTACTAATTAATTTTTATACTTCTTAGATTTCTCCTCTGCCTCCTGTTCTCAATTTCAAGAAGCATGAATACAAATAATTATTTTTTACAAGCATTTCTCAACCCTTTCGTTATCCATGGTTGGTCAACAATATTTCTCTTTGTATAATTTATTTGCAAACAATTCTTTTCATACGGAGCTTATAAAATATTCATAAACTCGTCATATGATCTGTTCACATAATAGACATACCCTATTTTTCAGACTATAGGTCGCACCTGAATATAGGTCGCACCTATGTCAAAATGTGGACCGTGTTTAGCTCTGCTGCAAATGTCTCTTCCACAGGAGCGCACAGCAAGGCTTTTAAGTAGATTAACACTTAAAAACAATTAATTGTTTGATAAAAAATTATAGCAAATATGTGTCTGAGCTGAACTTTTCTTTAATAAATTAATAATTTTAGCAGGATAAACACCTAAAAAATATATTTGTTAGCTGACATTATTGTAAGAGTGTGTCTCAGTTTAATTTTTGTTAATAAATGATTACAAATCAGCTTATTTTACAAAAAGCCATATATAGGTCGCACCTGACTACTGTATAGGTCACAGGCCATGAAAAAATGATAAAAAGCTGCGACCTATAGTCCGGAAAATACGTACACGTTCTTCCAGTTTTGTTCATCTAAATCCTCTTTTAATTTATCCAAAGCTTTTTTTTATGTGTTTATTATAGTTTTCTTAATTGTAACTGCTTTTGTGATGCTTTGATCATTTTTATAGATTGTGAAAACTGGTAAATGATCACTTAAGTCGGTAGTTAAAATACCACCTATCACATCCCCATTTGTTATATTTGTGAAGATATGATCAATTATTGTGGCACTATGAGTTGTAATTCTTGTTGGTTTTGATATCAACGGATAAAGATTTAAACTATACATTGAATTTATAAATGTCCTGATGTTATTTGAATCTGTTTTATTTCCTAGATCAATATTAAAGTCTACACACACAAAAAACTTTTTTATTAAAACTCTTTTCCAATAGCTCTAAGATTTTATTGGTGAATAACTTTATATTTGATCCTGGTGATCAATATGGTGCTGATAACGCCAAGGTCTCGGGTTTGTTCCCTGTACGGTCCACCATATGTAAGATATATGCACTAGTCAATTTTACTGACTGTACAATATTTCAAATGAAAGAGGAGCAGATTTGATCTGATCCAAATTCTTATCATTTAATTTTAACAAGTTCTCTCTTCTTAGGATTTAAACAGATAAATAATAATAATAATAATAATAATGTCTTTGTCTGTCATCTGTGTATGTTTCCCATACACAGACGAAATTCGTCTCTGCATTTAACCCAACCACCACCAGGTGATCGTGACCAGACGAGATGAAATTCACATGAAACATTAATTTATGTTGAAACAGCAGAACTGAATCATTTAATTAACAAATCATTAAATTACATCACACATTTACATGGAGTGATCGATCGGAATTTCCTATAACTAACTGTAGACACATTCAAATTTAAAACAACAGACAAGTAATAGTTGACAAATTTACTTATACTGCAGGCACATTAACTTAAAGTTTCTGGCTTAGAAATACAGTATAAGTGACAAAATGATTGTGTATTTTTACAATAATAAAAATAATTTATATCACAAGTATTTAAAGCCCCCTGCTTGTTTCAGCTGTGAGTGTTTATGGTCTTCAGAGTCGTGTAACCGCCCTCTGTCTGAGACAGACTGCTGTCTCTAGAGAAGCACAGAGTAACTCAGCTGTGAATGTAGGCCAGAGCTGAAACAGCCACATACCTACCCCCATGTGTCTTACATGCTGTACATTCTTTTTAACCATCTTCATCCTGATCGTCTGTCCTTGTGTCTTTATTCACAGGAGAACTGTTGAACCAATTAGCAGAGGTGGGAGCTGAGAGTGACTGGCTGGTTTGGGAGAAATGTTCGGACTGGGCGGCCTTGCGGCCCTCACACTTATGTCATTACTGCTGCTACTGGGGCAGGAAGCTGCATCCATCGAAGTTCCTGATGATCGTAAGTCACTCAGCAATCTCTATGATTTTGTTTCCCATCGTAGACTGAAGAGGGGCAATTGCAAATACACTTTGTGCATGTTGTGAGCATGATAACTTGAAATATGAGGTACTTGATAACTTGATGAGGTACCAATGTCACCGTTTGATCACGGCATTCAAAACCAGCTCATTTATTTCCCAGGTGGAGAGAAGACTCGTGCCAACACGAATAACGGCTGATAAGAATAATGTTTTGCCATTTAATTTCTATTAAGGCAAGTAAAAGGTACAGGTTTACAGAGCTGTGACTTCGTCCAACCCGCCGTGGCCAGGAACCGGAAACTAAGTGCCAAGATCCCGGAGAAACTTGGCTTTCTCCAACTCCAGACTCTGCCCTTAGCCTGGGGTGGAGTGCAACATCATTGGATCAATAATGAACTATGTGTGCACCTGTTCAGGTCATGACTGGTTTAAACTGATGATACCGTAGTGTCTAAAATATGCAAGCAAGCAGTAAACAATTCTATTTAAGGGGTAGTTACCTGGACTGCTCATCTTTGAACAGATAAAACAAATCTTTGTCCAGTCAGAGACAGACCCAAAGTCAGCAGTGTTATTTCCGCTTGACTACGGTAACCTCTTTATTTCAATAGCTTCCTGCACTTCCCTATTCCACCACCAGGTTTCCTTATCATCCATTCTCTGTCCAGATGACACACCAAGTACCTTCCTACCTGTCTCTCTAATTATTGTTGCTGTAGTAGCCCAGTCACTTGGAAGCTCTTTCTTACCACCCATAGCCTGCAGGGCTTTTGACTACGGATCCGAAGGTCGCGGGTTCGCGCCCCGGCCACTACCCAGCTTGGGGTGTCTATGAGTGCACACCTATTTCTCCAGCTCCCCGGGCGCTTTCGGGCTGCTCACTGCACCACCTGGTAGGTGGTTGGGTTAAATGCAGAGACGAATTTCGTCTGTGTATGGGAACATATGCAGATGACAGGAATAGACATTATTATTATTATTATTATTAACAGCTCCTCTCCTGTTGACCTTATCAACAGGAATGCACGTAAAGAGTGATGTGACATCGTGCATTCCTGTTGATGAGGCAGTAGAGGTGGTCTGTTTAAGGTTAAAATCAGACACCACTCTGAACAACAGGACCACACTTTCCACAGAACAACTGTGTCAACTCTTGAAACTGTGCCTGCAGTCAACCTACTTCAAATCTGGGGAGCAATATTATAGGCAGAAACATGGGTGTGCTATGGGGTCTCCAGTTTCTCCTATTGTTGCCAACCTGTACATGGAGGAGGTAGAAAAGAGAGCCTTGACGTCCTTTTCAGGGAGATCACCAAGTCGTTGGTTCAGGTATGTTAACGACACCTGGGTTAAAAGTAAATCTCAGGAAGTCCAACATTTCACTGATCACATCAACTCTGTGGATAAATATATGAAGTTCACACGAGAATATGTAAAATATGGCAGGTTGGCTTTCTTGGACTGTGAGGTATCAGTTTCTGATAGAGGAAATTTGCAAACTGAGGTGTACCGCAAACCCACTCACACAGACCAGTATTTACAGTTTGACTCCCATCACCCTCTGGAGCACAAGTTAGGAGTCATCAGGACTCTGTATCACAGAGCAGACAGCGTCCCCATTAACTCAGGAGCCAGACAGAAGGAGAAATCACACACAAAACAGGCTCTAGAGAAATAATAATAATAATAATAATGAATTCAATTTATAACGCACTTTTCATTAGTGAAAATCTCAAAGTGCTACACACATTCATACACCGGTAGCGGCAGACTACCATGCAAGGTGCTTTCCAGTCCTACCGGGAGCAACTCGGGGTTAAGTGTCTTGCCCAAGGACACAACGACACATGGTGTGGGGAACCGGGATTCGAACCGCCAACCTTCCGATCGGGGGACGACTGCCATTACCACTACGCCACGGCCGCCCAATGTGGATATCCTAACTGGGCCTTCCTGAAAGCAGAGAAGAAACCCAAACAGGACTCCAGCCAGCCATCAGGTGAAAAGAAGGAACCCAGACCCAGACCAGTGGTCATTCCGTATGTTGCGGGAGTTTCAGAGACATTGAGACGTTTATTTTCTAAACACAACATCCCAGTGGCTTTTAAACCCCAAAATACATTACGGCAAAGACTGGTTCATCCCAAAGATCCAGTCCCCCGGCACAAACAGAGTAATATTGTGTATGCTGTTCAGTGTCAGGAGGGCTGTGATCAGTCTTATATCGGGGAAACTAAACAGCCACTGGCCAAAAGGATGGCCCAGCACAGAAGATCAACATCATCAGGTCAGGACTCTGCGGTCTACACTCATCTCCAGGCCAGCGGTCACTCTTTCAGGGATGAAGATGTTCACATCCTTGATAGAGAGGAACAATGGTTTGAGAGAGGAGTAAAGGAGGCCATCTTTGTGAAAAGAAACCGTCCATCATTAAACAGAGGTGGAGGCCTCCGGGTTCAACTGTCCCCCTCTTACAATGCTGTTATTGCTAGTATCACTCAGCCCTCTGTGAATAGCAAACAACCATCAGGGTGCTAACGATCCATCGTTAGGCTGATGGTCCTCCTTGATCATGTGAGCAACTGGTTTCAGGCTGTCATCAGCAAACTGGTCGATCCACAGTGAGAGGGTGCTATTGATAAGACTGAGCTGAATACAACAGCTCAGACTGAGGAAGTCTTTCGGACGAAAGACG
Source organism: Garcialebias charrua (assembly GCA_038048925.1). NCBI lineage: Eukaryota > Metazoa > Chordata > Actinopteri > Cyprinodontiformes > Rivulidae > Garcialebias > Garcialebias charrua. Next base: position 39,282 of record JBBPBX010018971.1, read on the forward strand.
AACTACAATTTTTTGCTTTGTTTTGTTTTGTATTTTGAATGTCCAGAGGACCAGACTTAGCTTTTTTAGATTTTTCTACCTGGATTATTGAGCATGCATCAGGGTATAGTGAGTCATCTTCTGGTGGGCCATGACAGTAAATACACCACTCGAATACACCACATGTTGTCCCTTCCCCCAGTTTTTTTTTTGTCTTTTCGTCTCGCTTCACTGCAGACTGTTCTCTTGACCTATTTTGAGGACTCCTTTCTGCACGTTCCTACCAGACTGTTTTTTATATAGAGAAATAGAAACAGGCAGTCCTTCAGAAGCAGCTGACAGGTTTCTGCAGGCCAAGGATCATGGTCCACACAGCTGCAGAGGTTAAAACTCAAACGTGTGGAGTTTGATGAAGCTGTGAAGCTGAATTAAAGTTCATGCTCAATAATCCTACATAGTCAGCTATGAAGCTGGACTTTTGATGAGGAAACATTAGGTAGCTGAGGCGATGGAAGCATGGTTTCACTAACATTGTTTACAGTGATGATGGGGAGCTTCGGACCTAAAGTGAACGTGTAGTCAGATGGTGGAGGAAGACTTTGATGTTCCCTTTCAGTCATGTCTCTTGGTGCAACATATGCTATGGGAATTGCGCCCCCGCGCGATTACCTGAAGGAATACATTCACGCCTTTACGGTAGGGGCGTCAGCGTCGCCAGAGGCCCCGTCCTCTGGGTACTTAAACCGCCGACGCCCATCCATCAATCTCTTATTGCCCTTCACCTCGCTTAAACCTGAACTCTCTCTCTTCGCGGGACTTCTCTGCTGCTTCATCGCTCGACCAGAGGTGAGCTTGCTCCCTACACAGAGCGCACAGAGAATTATTCCTGCGTACTGCTGGACTAGCGAAAGCTAGTCCGGCACATTTTTCCTTAACCCCGAAGTTTTTTCTTCTCATCTTTCCGCAGACTGCTTCGCTCGACGACGCTAACTGCGTCACACCGATACCTCTGCTAATTCGTAGCAGGCTAGCCAGCGAAAGCGACGCGACGGAGGAGACTTCTCAAATAAAGAGAAAAAAGATCTTGGAAGGACTCGCTCGTCTTATCTCGGACATGCCTCCGGATAAAGCAAAGCGAAAGACAAGACTTCCAAAAAAGACCAGCAGAGCGGCGAGCCCACCCTCGCGTGTCTGCCCCAACGGATGCGGTTTTTCCCTCTCAGCGACGGACACCCACGAGGCCTGTCCCGTCTGCTTGGGGATGCTGCACGCAAACATGGCGCTGGATGCACCCGAGTCTTGCCCACACTACAACCAGATGCTGGAGGTGGCACCGGGCGGACTTCGTCGCCAAGGCCATGGGGGCTGCTGCGGCGCCAGCAGACCCGGACACTACTGGGGCTCTCACTCCCACGCCGGAGCTCAAGAGCATGGCTTTGGACAACACCACCCGAGTCGAATGGGGCGACAACCCAGATGTGCTGGCCCCCATGGTGGACTTAACAGTCGAATTTGACACTCGAGGCATGATGAACGAGGACGAGATCTCGATTTCAGCCTCAGGTGAATTTTCTGCGGACGACGCCGACGTCTGATACGGGGAACAGGGAGAAGACCTCACCCGCACCCCGGTGCCTGTGCTCCCAGAGACTGACTTTTCCATCCCTGCTCTGTTCGACTTGTGTCACAGAGCTACGGACGCACTGCAGATCCTATGGCCGGAGCCTCCACCTCGTCAACAAGTCACGAGGTTGGCAGGAAATTATTTTTACTCAAAGCAGCAGGCCGCCACGAGGCAAAGGATGCCCGTATTCCCGGACTTCCTCACAGAGCTGACTCTCACCTGGGCTCAGCCCAGAGCTCCCATGCTACTGCCACTCTTGCAGTTTCTCGACGTGGACGGGATGGATGAAGTGGGAATAGCCAACGTGCCTCAAATTGAGGACACACTGGCGTCTCATCTGGCTCCCAAGTCATCCGGGACAAAACCAACTCTCCCCAACAAGGCCTGTCGAGTTTCGGATTCTCTGCTCGAGAAATGCTACAGAGCTCAGGGTCTCGCGGCGCGCGCAATGAACGCGTCCGCCATGATGCAAGCTTACCTGGCTGAAAAACTGCAGGAGCTCCAGGTAACGACAGACAAGCAAGCTGCCACGGAGCTGCTGGACGAAGCCCGCAGGGCAAAAGACTTTGTGCTCCGCATGATAGGGATAGCTGCTGTTGCACAAGGCAGAGGAATGGCTAACGTGGTCATCGCGATACGCCATCTGTGGATGAACTTAACTGACCTCCCGGAGGGACAGAAAGTTCCTTTTCTCCACCATTCGATAGATCCAATGGGACTTTTTGGAAAAGCGCTGGATCGAATTCAGACCAGGCTGGACCAGATGCGCAAACAGGCTGAAGCTCTCCAAGTGAGCATCCCTAGGAGAACCTTCACCCCCCCAAGGAGTCAGCTGGGAGCAGAGCACCGCAACCTCGACACCATTCAGCCACACGTGCCCCACACAAAAGCGGCCGGCGTACGAGGCCGAGCAGAGACCACCGCCGGGCCCACCTCGGACCAAACACACCTGGAGTAAGAACAGATTTGTTCCCTGCCAGGCGGACCGGTACAGAACCTCCTCGACGAACCGGGACACCAACAGAAGCGTGCCTGATGAACCAGGACCACCTCTAAACTTTACACGATCACCCGCCCACGCTGTACGAGAAATGATCTTTTCACGTCCAGACTTTGTTTGTAGCACGGTACAAAAAGCTGGTGACTTTATTTTAGACACATATCATGTTTTTTCTGCTGTGAGTGACATAAAGTCAAATATGTCGTTACACATAAGCACGAATAAAGCTAAAAAAACAGCCACTCTCTGTTTTATTGACTCACAAAAAACAAAAACAAAAAAACAACAACAAACACAATAACATCAGCAGAACGGGTCCCTCTGTCCTGCCAGCCGACATAAAGGGAGGGGGCCATCTCCCCCTCCCTCACGGCTCACGGGGTGTTAGCCTAATCAATAAACCCCAGCAGGGTGTCTCGGTTCTGTCTGCAACAGACAGGCCCAGAGATGCCTGCAAGCAGGCCCGACACTCCTCACACAGACAGGTGAGAGGGTCACATGCTCTGGCCCTCGCTCCGTTGTAAACCACGGGGCGGACAATACACAAACCAAACAAACCCGTGACACGTCCGCGCTCCAGGGATGCGCGCCGACAGAATCTGACGACCAACCTTCCTGGCCACCTATTCAACGGTTCCCAGTAAGGGACGGGGGGGCCACGGCAGAAGCCCGCAGGCTATCACCAGCTTCACACATTCACAAAGGCAGTTGTGATGAAACTGCAGTGTGTGTAAACAAACTAGGGCTGAATCAGACTCCTCTTCATTTTAATCGAAGAGGACTGAACTCTCTGTCACCAACCAACATAAAGTCTGCTTGGCACAAAGGACCATCTCCACATTCTCATGCTGAAGCTGCCCCCTTATCCGTGGTGGGCGACATGCAATGCTCAAGCAGTGATCTTGCAGCACGTAACCGCGCTCAATGTGCTGACTCAGTTCTGCTCTTAAACGGCATACCCCCACCGGGTGAAACACAACCCACCGGTGGTTTGTCAGGCTCCAGGACCCTTTTAGGGCGGTAGACCAGTAAACCAGGCCCAACCAGGAAACAGGCTGGGACCAGGAGATCTGCTCGTTTACAAAACGTGCAACCCCTCCGATCCATGATCCCCAACAAAAAGAAGAAAAGCAGACATTCTGTCCCGCTTTTGTCTAATAACGACAACAGATTGCCTTTGCCCCAAACACTCTTGATCAGAGCAGTAGGGTGGTGCATCTGCAGGAAGGTCTTCTCCCTAACATGATTGACCTTCAAGGGACCACGGGAATTAGGGCCCTTGAGGCAGAGCTGGTTCTACCACCTGCTCCTCTACAGGGACCTTCCACGTCACCAGAAGGAGCAGTCTCGCCACTTAGGCTCAGAGCTGTGGCAAATTTCAGTTTGGTGGCGGAAAGGGATAAGCTGGTGGCCTCAGGCCTGCCAGAAAATGTGGTAAATACCATTCAAAATGCACGAGCTGGGTCAACTCAGTCTCTTTACGCCCGGAAGTGGCATATTTTTGAAGCCTGGTGCTCAGAAAGAAATATTATTTCTTATTCATGTGACGTGGCTCAGCTCCTCACCTTTCTTCAGGACTTGCTGGAGAAAGGTTGTTCTTTTTCAACAATGAAGGTGTTCCTATCTGCAATTTCGGCCTGTCACATAGGCTGGGGGAGCAGGACGCCTGACGCGCACCCGCTCATAATAAGATTTATGAAGGGCGTGCTGAGGAAGAGACCCCCCAGCAGGATCTTGACCCCTGGATGGGATCTTCTTCTGGTCTTGGGGGCTCTCTGTGATCCCCCATTCGAACCACTGAGCGACATTAAGATAGATTTATTATCTTATTAGACTGCTCTTATCCTGGTTCTTTGCTCGGCGAAACGTGTGGGTGACCTCCATGCCTTGTCCGTACACCCAATGTGTACCAGGTTCGCCCCTGACGGGTCAAAGGTCACCCTAAGGCCTAATCCCGCATATATCCCCAAGGTCTTGACTTTAAAACACAGAAGTCTGGACTTTGATCTCTCTTCTTTTCCACCTGCTCCTGTCCTCACTCAGGAACAGGAAAGGCTGAAGGCTCTCTGCCCCGTGAGAGCTTTAAGCGCTTACATGCAGAGAACAGCCGTATGGAGAAAAACAAATCATTTGTTTGTATGCTTTGCAGCACCTGCTACCGGAAAAAAGCCCTATCAAAGCAGTGCCTCTCACACTAGGTGACTGAGGCCATAAAAAGGGCGTACAGTAGCAAAGGTCAACAGGTGCCCTCTGGAGTGTGTGCTCACTCTACTCGGGGCTTGGCCACCTCGTGGTCACTGTTCAAGGGTGTACCAGTTGCAGACATTTGTGCTGCTGCGAACTGGAGCTCATTAAGCACTTTTGCAAAGCATTACAGTTTGGATGTTACTGCGTGTGATGTCACTCAAGCTGTCCTTTCTAACACACAGTAGAAAGTGACCTTGGGATGCCTTTTGAATAAAGGCGGACGTTCACACTAGCATGCATTTTACTGAGCATTTCAAGGGCATGATTGAATTACGTTCCCATAGCATATGTTGCACCGAGAGACATGACTGAAAGGGAACTGAAAGTTATGCACCATAACTCATGTTCCCTGAAGGAAGGGAACGAGGTGCAACATACTTGGCCCTTTTCAATGCTGAAAGCTCGGTGAAGTGCATCTTGGAGATTGATGGATGGGCGTCAGCGGCTTAAGTACCCAGAGGGCGGGGCCTCTGGCGACGCTGATGCCCTTGCCGTAAAGGCGTGAATGTATTCCTTCAGGTAATCGTGCAGGGGCGCAATTCCCATAGCATATGTTGCACCTCGTTCCCTTCCTTCAGGGAACATGAGTTATGGTGCATAACTTTCAGTTTTCGTACATCCCACTGTGGAAATAGAAGTCATGGAGCCTTTTGGAAGGGTTGGTCTGACTTTCCATCACTGAAGCTGTAGAGGTCTGATGATAAGGCTCAGTGAGGCAGTGTTTGATTGATGATAAAGCCTCAGATTCAAGGGGCGCAATATGATTTTTGTCTTGGCCCAAAAACACTGGGGAAGCTGTTTACCCTCATGGTCATGTTTTATTATCTGCTACATCTGACTTGCAGAGGCGGTT
>JBBPBX010018972.1:0-15924 GCA_038048925.1 Garcialebias charrua
GCACAGAAGTCTGTGGGAGTCAGTCTCCCCACCATCACAGACATTTACACCTCCAGATGCAGAAAAAGAGCCACCTGCATCATGAAAGACCTCACTCACCCAGCACACTCACTCTTTGCACCACTCCCCTCGGGACGGAGGTTGAGGAGCATCAAATGTAGAACCACTAGACTGAGAAACAGCTTCTACCCTGAGGCTGTCAGACTCATGAATAAATAAATAATAAGAATAAACACTGCAAAATGTCACATCATACTGATACTGATCTGTTTCTTGTTGCTGCGTTCATCTGTGACCATCTGCTCATGTTCGTGCTGCTGTTTATAATGATGTTTTTCTACTACATTAGGGCTTAGTGTATTACTAGCTGATGTCTCTCTTAGTTAATCCTAGATGTTATTATTGTTTTTCTCTTGCATTTGTTGTTGGATGTAACTGGGACCCTGTGTACATAATCTCGTTTTCAACACATGTACTACATGCGGTGCAAATGACAATAAATTCTCTCTGACTCTGACTCTGATATAGTTTATTTATTGTAGAGTGCTGTTTATTTAAAATATCATCCAAATGGGTCACTTTTATTTATTACTACAATACAATACAAACATATTTTTTGGCATATTTTCAAAATAAACATTTTGTAAGTCTTTATTTTGTCAAAAAAAATTTGTTATCAAAAATAAACCAAAAATAAATCGAACCGAGCCCTCCTTGTAGTTGAATCGAACCGAAATGTGATTTTAGCGTACCGTTACACCCCTTGTATATATATATATATATATATATATACATCTGTATATATATACATATATATATATATATATATATATACAGTACATATATATACAGTATATATACACACACACACACATATATATTCATATAAATAAATACATAAATAAATAAAATTGAAATTAACAAATCTAGACCCCGACATACACACCCCCGTCCCCAAATGTGCTGTTCGTGTGTTTTGTTGTAAAGTGCATTTAAAAGGGGAAAAGAAGGAGCAAAGGCTGGCATTATACCAGTTTCCCCTCCACTCCAACTCTAACCCAAGCCCTTATTATCTAAATGCATAATTGTGAGTGAGCATAGTAGGAGTGGGCCATATCGTCTCGTTTACGATAATACCGGTGGATTTTTTGACACCGGTGAAAAAAATTATATTGCGGCATCCTATGATGACGTCATTTGACTGCGTCTAACCTGCGCAGCACTGAGCCATGTGAAGCATTGCGGGCGCGAGCAAGCATGGAAGACCACAAGAGTGTCGCGGAACTACCTCCCGATTTAATTCCTAAAAAAGGAGCAACTTCTGTTGTTTGGAATTACTTCGGTTATAAAAAAGAAGATGTGAATCAGACGACCATATTCTGCAAGTCATGCAAGCACGTTGTTTCGGGTAAGGGAGGAAACACGTCGAAATTATTTAGCCATTTAAAGCACAAACATCCTGCGCACTATGAAAACTGTATGCAGTTGAGAGAAACTTCGGAAGTGGCGGGGACTTCAGGAAAAAAAAAAGCTAGTCCAACAACACGGCATTGTTGATGCTGGTTATATTCTAAATCATAATACTTAGGTTTGCAACCATCCCTAATTTATTTTAAAAAGCTTTTTGCACAAATAGCATGACCAATGTAAGTAATGGGCAGCCGTGGCGCAGTGGTAATGGCAGTCGATAGGGATGGGAATTGTTAAGAAATTATCAATATCAATTCGTTTATCGATATCATTTATCGATTCAATTCCTTGAGAGGGGTTGGACACTCTTCCACTCTGGAGTTGCCCCTGGTGAGAGGCGCCGAGCAAGAGTGGGCATACTGGTTGCCCCCCATCTTGGTGCCTGTACGTTGGGGTTCACCCCGGTGAACGAGAGGGTAGCCTCCCTTCGCCTACGTGTGGGGGGACGGGCTCTGACTGTTGTTTGTGCCTATGCACCAAACGGCAGCTCAGACTACCCACCCTTTTTGGAGTCCTTGGAGGGGGTATTGGAGAGTGCGCCTCCTGGGGACTCCCTTGTTCTACTGGGGGACTTCAACGCTCACGTGGGCAATGACAGTGAGACCTGGAGGGGTGTGGTTGGGAGGAACGGCCCCCCTGATCTGAACCAGAGTGGTGTTCTGTTATTGGACTTCTGTGCTCGTCATGGATTGTCCATAACGAACACCATGTTTAAGCATAAGGGTGTCCATATGTGCTCTTGGCACCAGGACACCCTAGGTCGCAGTTCGATGATCGACTTTGTTGTCGTCTCATCTGATCTGCGGCCGCATGTCTTGGACACTCGGGTGAAGAGAGGGGCGGAGCTGTCAACTGACCACTACCTGGTGGTGAGTTGGCTCCGATGGTGGGGGAGGATGCCGGTCAGACCTGGCAGACCCAAACGTATTGTGAGGGTCTGCTGGGAACGTCTGGCAGAGTCTCCCGTAAGACGGAGCTTTAACTCCCACCTCCGGGAGAGCTTTGAACACGTTCCGAGGGAGGCGGGGGACATGGAGTCCGAGTGGGCCGTGTTCCGCGCCTCTATTGTCGAGGCAGCTTATCGGAGCTGTGGCCGCAAGGTTGTTGGTGCCTGTCGTGGTGGCAACCCTCGAACCCGGTGGTGGACACCGGCAGTGAGGGATGCTGTCAGGCTGAAGAAGGAGTCCTATTGGGCCTTTTTGGCTTGTGGGACCCCGGAAGCAGCTGATAGGTACCGGCAGTCCAAGCGGCATGCGGCTCGGGTGGTTGCTGAGGCAAAAACTCGGGCGTGGGAGGAGTTCGGAGAGGCCATGGAGAATGACTTCCGTACGGCTTCGAGGCGATTCTGGTCCACCATCCGGCGTCTCAGGGGGGGAAAGAGGTACGCGACCAACACCATTTATGGTGGGGGTGGCGTGCTGCTGACCTCAACTCGGGATGTTGTGAGTCGGTGGGCGGAATACTTCGAAGACCTCCTCAATCCTACTGGCACGTCTTCCACTGAGGAAGCGGAGCCTGGGGACTTTGGGTCGGGTTCTCCGATCTCTGGTGCTGAGGTCGCCGAGGTGGTTAAAAAGCTCCGCGGTGGCAAGGCTCCGGGGGTGGATGAGATTCGCCCGGAGTTCCTTAGGGCTCTGGATGTTGTAGGGTTGTGTTGGCTTACGCGACTCTGCAATATCGCGTGGACATCGGGGGCAGTTCCCTTGGATTGGCAGACTGGGGTGGTGGTTCCCCTATTCAAAAAGGGGGACCGTAGGGTGTGTTCCAACTATAGGGGGATCACACTCTTAAGCCTCCCTGGTAAGGTCTATTCAGGGGTTCTGGAGAGGAGGGTCCGTCGGATAGTCGAACCTCGGATTCAGGAGGAGCAGTGTGGTTTTCGTGCTGGTCGTGGAACACTGGACCAGCTCTACACCCTCAACAGGGTCCTGGAGGGTGCGTGGGAGTTTGCCCAACCAGTTTACATGTGCTTTGTGGACTTGGAGAAGGCATTCGACCGCGTCCCTCGGGGGGTTCTGTGGGGGGTACTCCGGGAGTATGGGGTACCAGGCCCTTTGATAAGGGCTGTTAGGTCCCTGTACGACCGGTGTCAGAGCTTGGTCCGCATTGCCGGCAGTAAGTCAGGCTCGTTTCCGGTGAGAGTTGGACTCCGCCAAGGTTGCCCTTTGTCACCGATTCTGTTCATAACTTTTATGGACAGAATTTCTAGGCGCAGCCAAGGTGTTGAGAGGATCCGTTTTGGTGGCCTTAGAATCGCTTCTCTGTTTTTTGCAGATGATGTGGTCCTATTGGCTTCATCAGATCGTGATCTACAGCTTTCGCTGGAGCGGTTTGCAGCCGAGTGTGATACGGCCGGGATGAGGATCAGTTCCTCCAAATCCGAGGCCATGGTCTTGAGCCGGAAAAGGGTAGCATGCCCTCTCCGGGTCGGGGAGGAGGTCCTGCCCCAAGTGGAGGAGTTTAAGTATCTCGGGATCTTGTTCACGAATGAGGGAAAACTGGAGCGTGAGATCGATAGGCGGATAGGTGCAGCGTCCGCAGTGAAGCGGGCGCTGTACCGGTCTGTCGTGGTGAAGAGAGAGCTGAGTCAAAAGGCAAAGCTCTCAATTTACCGATCGATCTACGTTCCCACCCTCATCTATGGTCATGAGCTTTGGGTTATGACCGAAAGAACAAGATCTCGGATACAAGCGGCTGAAATGAGTTTTCTCCGCAGGGTGGCTGGACTCTCCCTTAGAGATAGGGTGAGAAGCTCAGTCATCCGGGAGGGACTCGGAGTAGAGCCGCTGCTTCTCCACATCGAGAGGAGCCAGTTGAGGTGGCTCGGGCATCTGGTTAGGATGCCTCCTGGACGCCTCCCTGGTGAGGTGTTCCGGGCATGTCCCACCGGGAGGAGACCCAGAGGAAGACCCAGGACACGCTGGAGGGACTATGTTTCTCGGCTGGCCTGGGAACGCCTTGGGATTCCCCCAGAGGAGCTGCTCCAAGTGGCTGGGGAGAGGGAAGTCTGGGCCTCCCTACTTAGGCTGCTACCCCCGCGACCCGACCCCGGATAAGCGGAAGAAGATGGATGGATGGATGGATTCAATTCCTTATCAATTCTCATTGGGTTAGGCAAAAAAATATAGTACACCATTTGTGTGCATGAAGTATTTAATGCTCTTTCACCAGAACAAAAATAGAACTTTTATGAAAAATTAATTCCTAATTAACATTATTAAACACAACTTGTAATTCACAAGTTTCAATTTTAAAATAGTGTAATAATCTATGCAATCTATCATCTTTCATTACAAAAAACAAAACTTACATAGTTATCATCTTCATCCTCTTCTGCCTCCCTCTGTCTCTCCCTCTGCGCCTCTCCCAGCTCTGCCAGCAGCACAAGTTTCAATTTTAAAATAAATAGTGTAATAATCCATGCAATCTATCATCTTTCATTACAAAAAACAAAACTTACATAGTTATCATCTTCATCCTCTTCTGCCTCCCTCTTCATCTCCCAGCTTTGCCAGCTTCAGAAGAAATTCACCATTAAAAACACTGAGCAGCAAAAAAAGCTCTCACAACAGAAAGAGGCTACAATGAAACACACTGAACAAAAATATAAAACACTTTTGTTTTTGCTCCCATTTCTACGGTGCCATTTTTAGGTTGTGTGTTGAAAAACGTCATCCTGAAAGCTAAGTGTGCTAGCAACAGCCTCTGAGCCAGCCAGACTCCGGCAATCCTCGTCAGCTAAATGTTATTACATGAGATGGAGATTATTTATACAACACAGTGGAAGCAGTAAAGCAAAAAAGTAACAAGTGACAGGAACTGGAGGAGTTTAACGTTACGTGCTGCAACATTTAAAACAGAGGAGGACGCTAGCTTGTTAGCTCCGCTTCCACCACCACGAAGCAGCGTCACGAAGCAGCGTGTTAAAGACGGTACATTTGTACAAACTCACCTCATTCTGAGTGCTCAAATGCTTCTCTCTGCATGTTAGAAGTATTTCCGCCCTTTATTGTAATCGACGCTTTGCATGTGTTGCAAGTAGACCTGGTTTCGTCTTCGCTTTTTCCTTGACGCCATGTTGATACGGCGCGTGTCTGTGATGTCATCACGTAAATGCGTCACCATGTCGAGTCAGTAGAACGAGTCAGAGAACCGATAAACTGAATCGTTAAGACAAGCATCCTACAATTCCAGAGAATTGAACTCTAAAAGAACCGGTTCTTTAAAAGAACCGGTTCTCAATTCCCATCCCTAGCAGTCGACCCCCGATCGACCCCTGATCGGAAGGTTGGAGGTTCGAATCCCGCATCCGCCCACCATGTGTCGTTGTGTCCCTGGGCAAGACACTTAACCCCAAGTTGCTCCCAGGTAGGTCTGGATGGCGCCTTGCAAGGCAGGCTACCACTACCGGTGTATGAATGTGTGAATGAATGGGTGGATGGCTGGTATTGTAAAGCGCTTTGGGGCTCCTCACAAGGGGCTGGAAAGCGCTATATAAATAAGCTCCATTTACCATTTACCATTAATGCTAATAACTGAAACAGTTCTTCTTAATTCTAAAGAAAATGTGCTTTTTGTTTTACTATCTCTCTTAACTGCACATTCTTCCTGTTTAAAAGATGTGGATAAAACTATTTCTTCAAAGATATTGTTCTACAAACAGATCAAGAATTGTTAACATACCATCAATTAACCATCAATGGCCCGGCAGTCGGAGAGGTGTTTCCTTTGCCTCGCTCCTTGGGTGGACCTTGGCGAACTGGGAGGGGGGTACGCAGGGTCAGCGGGGGAGCTGACTCGCTGCGGGAGCACTGTTCCTGCAGATATTTTCTCCCCATCCCTCACCACGCACCTCCGCCCTCTTCATCTTAAATTAATACATGTAGGGAATTTGAGTCTCGGGTGTGCTACAACGGTTTTACATCTCTGTTGTACAGAACCACCTGGGACTCAATTTTATATACACTTTAGACATTCATTCATAAACATCCTCATAAAAGTCACATATAGGGAATGGAGTGAGCACTAAGGTTATGGGTGGCGGGATGACACCACTCTCGCCCCCATGCCTATGCTCACTCAACATTATGCATTTAGACAATAAGGGCCTGGGTTAGAGTTGGAGTGGAGGGGAAACTGGTACAATGCCAGCCTTTGCTCCTTCTCTTTCCTTTTTAAGTACACTTTAGAACAACACTCACCAACAGTACATTTGGGGACGGGGGTGTGTGTGTCGGGGTCTTGATTTGTTAATTTCAATTTTTTATTTATGTATTTATTTATATATATATTTATATACTATTTATTTATTTTTCTCTTACCCCCCTGGTTGCCTGGCGGACATTCTGGGGTTGGGCCGTCGGGGTTTGTCATGGGATGTGGGGGGGTTCGGGACCTGGGGGTTCGCCTTGGGCGGGGCTGGCAGTGCGCTCCGGCGGGGGCCTGTGAATTTGTCGCGTTTGACCCCGGGGGGTCATTGTATGTGGTCGCTGGTGGGATTCGTCCGGTTCTTCCCCTTGGTCGGATCTGCGGAGTGGGCGAGTGGCTCGTCCTGTTCGGGTGGCCCTGGGGACTCTGGGCTCGGGGTCCTTCCTGGAGTCTTGGGCTTTGATCGCCCCTTCGTCTGCCTCGGGCTTTGGGGGGACGGATCTCTGATGCTTCACAGTCGCTACTAAATGTTCTATTGGAGGAACCATATTCACTTATGCATGCTCACAACCACACACAAATAATAATAATAATAATTGTCTATTCCTGTCATCTGCGTATGTTTCCCATACACAGACGAAATTCGTCTCTGCATTTAACCCAACCACCTACCAGGTGGTGCAGTGAGCAGCCATAGAAAGCGCTCGGGGAGCTGGAGAAATAGGTGTGCACTCATAGACACCCCAAGGTGTGTAGTGGCCGGGACGCGAACCCGCGTCCTTCGGGTCCCAAGTCAAACGCCCAAATGGATGCAGGGATGTATATGTAGATATATGCAGATATGTAGATGGGTATATGAATGAATATAAATGTATATGTATGTATACTGTATATATATTTGTAGGTATGGGTATGTTTATTTATAGAAATCTACTGCAAGGTCATGAAGATTATTAGTCTTTATGCATGTATGTTTCGTTGCTGTGTTCTGTCATGTGCTTTGCAGGATTGTGGACGGAGGTTGGGTGTGTTTGCCTTGTGCTCTTTTTGTGGATAATTGTTGTTTTGTTGTCTTACTTTCTCTTTCTCTTTTCTTTCTTTCTCTCTATTTAAAAAAAACATATTGGAGTGAGAGGATGGCTATAAGGTGAGAAGGGAGGCCATCTATAAATGGAAAAAAAAAAGAATTGTTAACATACTTGAAGTTTACAAAAAAAATTTATGTTAAGTAGGGGTGTAACGATACACAAAACTACACAAAACTCTCGAGACAAGACGAGACAAATTACAGAGCTCGCGAGAACGAGACGAGATTTTAATGTTAGTTCAAGAAAACTTCAAAGATCGGTTTTATGCCGCAAAAAGGCTTTTATTCTGTTTTAACATGTATTACAAACTCAACTGATGTCTTCATTTTACTGATTGAATCTCCTTAGACCTTAGAACGTTCAACTTTGTTAAAAAAATAGATATTCACGCAGGACTTTCCAAAAATTGAACATAAATATCCGCATCAGCACTGAATCTGCAGCCGTCACTCACCAGTGTTGCCAGATTGGGCGGTTCACCGCGATTTTCCTTCTGACTTTTGCGGGTAAAGAGTGCTTTGGGTGGGTGGGACTCTATCTGGCAACACCGGTCACACCGGTGTTTACACGCGTGTCTTTACATTCGGGGCAGCGTCGGCAGCGCCGGGACCCTCCATCAATGTAGAGGCGTCTGCGGCACCGGGACCCTCCATCAGTAGTTGGGGCGTCTTCTATAGCAACTTCATCCGGCGAAGCCATGCTGTCCGTGACGCTGACTTGCTAGGGGCTCTGCTAGCATTAGCATTAGCGACTCGCGAGACAACGTTACCTCTCAACGAGAGATATCGCAGGAGTTTAATATCGCGAGATCTCGTAAAACGAGATCTCGTTACACCCCTAATGTTAAGGTATTCTTTTTGCACTTGGTAGCTGATTCAAACTGTCAGCCAATTTTTTTTATATATTTATTTATTTTGCTTGTTAAATATGAATATTTTTTTTGTATTCTGGTGACTGTTTATGAAAAGTCATTTTGAAATTACACATTTGTTTGGTTGATTCAATAAAAGGAGAAAATGTGAAATATCGTCTGTGATATCGTTATCGGGGTGTTTCAAAAATATATATTGTGATATCATTTTTTGGCAATATCGCCCACCCCTAGAGCATAGTTTTGAAAACTAAAATACTGCTAAGCATTATGGGAAAGACAACAAAATCCACTGCCTTACTGGTTAAGGGGAGTGGCTATGTTGTCTTTCCCATCATGCTTAGCGTTTTTTTAGTTTTTCCAACTGAACCATGAGTAAGAAGGATGTGTGGGGTGAAGACAAGCCTCCTGTTCATTGTTAAAATCTAGGTTCTTCCTGTCGTGAGGCCCAAAGTGTCGTCATTGGGTTTAACTCACACACTGTTAAACCAGTCACAGAATGTGATTGAACACAAATACTCTTTGAAGCTGGATCGGAAAATATTGGAAGGCTGGATTCGATACCCGATACTGAAACTATGCTGGTATCGGGACCGATACCGATACTGGTGATCGGTGCATCCCTATTTTAAAGTGTGCACATCAACAACATTCAGACGTAGATCCAGAGCTTTAAAACTCCTACAGTTTGTGTTATTGATCTGGACCTATCTGAATGACCTGATGAAGGTTGTTTAAATGCTGCCGTTATTGGTCTTTGCAACAAGCTGCTAGAAGACACGTTCAGATGATGTTGTTTCAAGCTCGTTAAAAAGTTAGACGTGTTGCTGCTGCAGATCCAATCTCTGTGAAACATCGACACAGCTTTGGATTTGTTCATGTCTTTTAACAAGAAAGACATAATGTTCCCAAACAGGAGACCTCAACTAGGCTAGGCTGCTAAATCTACGCGTGCTGCAAGATAAAAATGCTGTGCTGAAACACACTTGGGAATTTTAGTTGTGCTGCGCATAATCTCCCATTAATAAAGTTTAATGAGTGAAAAAATAACAGAAGCAGTACACATGTGGGCCAAACCGAACGTGCCGTGCCGAAACGGTTCAATACACCAACGTGTATCGTTACACTCCTACCAGCAAGGTTTACAGAAGTAATTTTGTTTCAAACATTAATTTATAAATGTTAACTCAAATGTCTCATTAAAGGTGCTATGTGTAACTTTCTGTAGAGTGCAGAACTTAGAAAAATTTTCAACAGGCAAAGCATTCTGATCCCTCCCCCTCAGAGCCATATATGGCTCTGAGGGGGAGGCTCTGCTGAGATTCAAATTCAAGCTCTGTTTTTATTGGCTGATTCAAATTCAAGCTCTGTTTTTAATTGGCTGGTTACAAACTCTGTTTTTATTGGCTGTCATTGTCCTGGTCACTCTGTGTTTTTAGTGTTTTTATAAATGCTGATAGAGAAGCAAGGGGACTATAGTTTTTTTCAGAGATTACTTTGTCTAACATCAGTTTGTCAGTAGATAGTGACAGAGTGAAGAAATATGTTAAAAATATATTGTTTGAAAAGTTAGACTACATTACAATCTTACATACCCCAGCTTTAAGTGTCATCTATGTGATCAAAGCATGTAACTCTTCTTCCTCTTTTGTTAAAATATAAGATTTCTTGTTTCACCAAATGGATATTAACATACAAAACAAATAGCCTAAAAAAAAATCAACTCTAAAGATCGGCATTTATACAGATGAACAAAACTATTTTTAGAGCTAAATTATTTGGAAAAATATAGAACAAGACTTTTTTAATTGAATGGGCTGCTCGCTTCAGCTCTTGTATACTTCCTCCACCGAAAATGACAGCAGGTGTGGAGACGCCTGCAGCTGGTGATTAACAAATCCATCCATCCATCCTTTAACTTTACCCACGTCCTCATTTCGGGTCGCTGGTGCCCATGTCCAGCTATCGCAAAGGCGGGGTACACCCTGGTCTGATCGCAAGTCCGTTTCAACGGGCGGGTCAGTGGACACGTGCAGCCGTTGACAGGTTGTCTATCCCAGTGCTTTTCAACCACTGTGCCTAGGCACACTAGTGTGCCGCGAGTGATCGTCAGGTGTGCCTTGGAAATTATCAAAAAACCCCCCCCCCCCCTTCTACAACCTCTTTAAATTTAAGATCACATTAGCCGTGTTTCCATCAAGGTTTCTAGCTGCGCAATTTGAAATAGCGCAGCAGAAAAGCTTAATGGAAACGGCAAATTGCGAGGTTACTTCCTGAATTACGCTAAAAAGTTTTTACGCTCGCTTGAGGTGGTTTTTGGGATTTGAGATGCGCTAAACGACAAATGGAAACACATTTTCCGACTCATTTCTGACGTAGCGAAAATTCACGTCACGTGACGTTCAGCTGTTTCCGCTCCGGACAACATGTAACATCGCTAAAACTAGTTGGCATGACAGAATAAATACAACTCGCCCGATAGCAACACGTACCTGAAATATTCTCTCGATTTTGACGAGATGTGTGGCCGGGTTCTGTTTTCAACCGCTACTTCCTGTTTACTGTAGACATGCGCAGTGCTGACGTCTGACGTAATGACGCTGACGTCTGACGTAATGACGCTGTGCGCGGCTTGGTAGAAGCGCTTCAAGCCAGCAGATGGAAACACTTCTGATCTGCATTAATTTGTATTTACATATTTGCGAAGTAGCTCAAAATACGAAATGAAAATGGATGGAAACACAGCTACTGTTGTGGTACAGTTCGGGTGTATTTTTGAAGACATGTTAAGTGCAATTTGAAATAAGAAATACAAAATGTGATAAAAATAAATTTTTGTGTTTATTTCATTCCTATTCAAGACACTTTGATAAGAATGACTATATATTTAATATAGGCGGATACAGTGTATCTATGTTTACAATTTTGGTTGGTGGTGTGCCTCGTGATTTTTTTCAATGAAAACACTGTGCCTTGGCTCAAAAAATCTTGAAAAACACTGGTCTATCCGAGCTTAACATGGCTTTTATTTACCTCTTAAACTGGTCGGTCGGACCTGCCTCCTCCTTAACAAGAAGATTGACACAATATTTTACCGTGCATTCTTATTTAGATTTGGCTTCCTTCACTGCAGATGACAGCAGGTGCAGAGACGCACGCAGCCAGTAGCCGTGTTTCCATCAAGGTTTCTAGCTGCGCATTTTGAAGCATCGCAGCAGAAAAGCTTAATGGAAACGGCAAAATCCGAATTTACTTCCTCAACTTCGCCAAAAAGTTTATACGCTCGCTTGAGGTGGTTTTTGGGATCTTCGAAAATGAGCAGATGCGCAAAACGACAGATGGAAACAGATTTTCCGACTCAGTTCTGCCGTAGCGAACATTCACGTCACGTGACGTTCAGCTGTTTCCGCTCCGGACAACATGTAACATCGCTAAAACTAGTTGGCATGACAGAATAAATACAACTTGCCCGATAGCAACACGTACCTGAAATATTCTCTCCATTTTGACGAGATGTGTGGCCGGGTTCTGTTTTCAACCGCTACTTCCTGTTTACTGTAGACATGCGCAGTGCTGACGTCTGACGTAATGACGCTGACGTCTGACGTAATGACGCTGTGCGTGGCTTGGTAGATGCGCTACAAGTCAGTAGATGGAAACACTTCTGCTTCGCATTAATTTGTATTTACATATTTGCGAGATTTCAAAAATTAGCTCAAAATTCGAAATGAAAATGGATGGAAACACGGTTATTGACATGTTGTCCACCTGAGCTTAACGTGGCTTTTTTACCTCTTTATAATGGCCGGTCGGACCTGCCTACTCCTCAACAAGTAGATTAACAATTTTATATTGTGCCGTATGATTCATAAAACCCCATGAAAACCCAAGACTGGCCGGCAGCGCATTAAACACACACACACACGTTATGACCCGCCTGGCCAAATCCGGGTCAGGCCAGGCTCAGTGTTTGGTTAGAAATGACAGCTCTACTGCTGCAGGATAGAGGCACTGGTCAAAACAGGTAATGCGATTAATCTGCATTATGTAATATTAATGAGTTAATCTTTTTAGATTAATCGCATGCGTTTATGTGTTAACACCACTAAAATGAACATAAACTACATCTTGTGCTTCCATGGAGGTGGCACTGTATTTGCTTTGGTGAACATTTGTACAGGACCACTGCATAAGATTATCCATCCATTATCTTTACCCACTTGTGGATAATGTCATTTAAAAATGTTTGACTAAAACAATTTATTTTTGCCCTTCTCATCCTGATGATTTTAGTTTAAAAGTGGAATGAAGGTAGCGGGCGATATGCATTTCCTTCAAGGCATTTAATAAAGAAAATTCAATGGGAGCAGTCTTGAAACATCTTCCACACTCAACACCTGGAAAGCAGCAACTTCAAACCTGCATAGACACCCTGGTGGTTAATATTATCAGGGACATGTTCAGAATAAGTCTATATTGTTCATCTCTGGTCCTGGCCGCCATGATTATTCAACAGGGCACAAAAGACATCTAAACCCAGCAGTGAACAGTATCTAATGTCATGCAGCACAGCCTCTATCTCAAATGAGGAGTCGTTTGGTCCCAAAGGGGGCGGGGCAAAAAGCTGGCGATTGATTAGATTGACATGGATGTTAACCAATCAAACACAGGGAATTGCTCCAACTGGACCAATCAGCAGCTTCTCCTTCATGACGACGAGTGTCCGTTTGTGCTGCACTGACCGCTAGCTTAATGAGCGCGCGCAGCCTCATACCACCATAGACATTATATAAGATATCTATGCATTCAGCTATATGTCGAACGATGTGGTTTCATGGCTGATGGTCAACAATGTGCCTGACAAACTTGTTTACGTACACTGCTGCGCGCCGTCGCTAACAGGACCGTGGCTTTGAGTTGCTAACTCACGCAGCACACACAGTGGTCTCTGAAGTTGCCATGTTTTCGCACAGTGCCGAAATCCCGTCTGCAGGTGCAGACACCTTCTTATCACCTAGCTCCACAGTTACACAACATTTAAAGAGCCGCAGCTCCAGGAGACACGTCCCTCCGCGTGTCCGGCAGGAGGCCGGTGAGAAGAACCAGGTGGAGGAGCTCACCGGCCCACACCAGCCCTGAAGCTGTGAGGACCGGAGCACAGCCGCAGATGAAGGAGATCAAACTCACCTCCTTCTGGCTCCGCTGAGGATGTGTCGAGCCTCCTCTTCCTCCTCCTCCTCCTCCTCGCAGCGGGACTTTGTGAATCCACAGCGAGTATCAGCTGTTTACCGGAGCGGTAGACTGCTCCAGTTCCAACACGGTGAGTGGAGGAGGCGGAGCTAATCAATATGGCTGACGGTGCCGAGGGAGGCGTGGTGAGAGAGTCCCCACCCCCCTCCCGTGACATGATGAAAACAGAATTTATAAATACAAACTAAACAAATTATCTTTGAATTTAGATAAAACTAATTACATGATATTCAGTAACAAAAAGAGAATTGTTGACGATCCATTTGAAATTGAAGATGTTGTGATCTGTAAAGTGAGTGAAGTGAAGTTTCTGGGTGTTATCATTGATGACAAACTGACATGGAAACATCATGTAAATTCCATTAAAACAAAAATAGCTAGATCAATTGCAGTACTGTATAAAGTCAGGGATTTTTTAATTGATAAAGCTCTGTATATGTTGTATAACACAATCATTGTTCCACGTTTAATCTATTGCATTGAGGTTTGGGGAAAAGCGTGCAAAACAATTACAAAGCCTGTTTTTATTTTACAAAAGAGAGCTGTAAGAGTAATCACCAGAAAAAATTTCAGTCACCCATCAAACATCTTGTTTCTTCAGCTAAATTTATTGAAATTCCAGGAATTGGTAGATTACAGGTAGTCCCCGACTTACGAGCGAGTTCCGTCCCTATAGGGGGCGATCGTATGTCAAATATTTGTAAGTATGCTGCACCTATCCGCCTATCGATCTCACGCTCCAGTTTTCCCTCATTCGTGAACAAGACCCCGAGATACTTAAACTCCTCCACTTGGGGCAGGACCTCCTCCCCGACCCGGAGAGGGCATGCTACCCTTTTCCGGCTCAAGACCATGGCCTCGGATTTGGAGGAACTGATCCTCATCCCGGCCGCATCACACTCGGCTGCAAACCGCTCCAGTGAAAGTTGTAAATCACGAACTGATGAAGCCAGTAGGACCACATCATCTGCAAAAAACAGAGAAGTGATTCTAAGGCCACCAAAACGGATCCTCTCAACACCTTGGCAGGCTCCATTCACATAAAGTGAGCTACTTTCACTTTATTTGAAAGGGAGACAACTCAACTCACTCCTTCATCTTTAAAAACTGTGTTAGGATAGGCTATGTGCTTGGTGACTGTACAGTACTGTACATTCATTCATTCATTCATTCATTCAACCTTTATTTAGTCAGGTAAATCTTTTGAACCTCATGGGCTCATTTACGAAAGCGACCTGCTAAAACTAAAGAACAATGAACAGCAATGGTAGAATTTCCTTAAACAATAAACAAACAAACAATAAACAATAGAAAACAAAAGAGAGAGAAAAAAATATATATATATACATATATACACACATACATATACACATGTATACATGTATTAATTTATTTAAAGGGGACCACACATGCAAAATTCACTTTTTAATGTTTTTTTACTAAACTTTGGGTATTTACTTCATAAAAAAACAGTCCTTGTGCCAAAAAAATGCACCCAGTGGTTTATTTACTCTAAGTAGATTTATTTTACTGTGATGAAAACGGTTCGTTTTTGAAATAAAATGGAAGTCAATCGCGCCTGTGACGTCACAGGCGCGAGGACAACCCACCTCAAACCTGAGTCCAGCCCCTCACCTGGTTAGGCTCAACCCACTTCTGTATTAAACACATGACTGTTGTTTTTCATGATTTCATCTCATCTTTTGTTTATATGTTATTAATTTCATGTGTACAGCACTTTGTTGCAGCTGTGGTTTTTTAAATGGCTTTATAAATAAAGTATAATTGTTATTTTTATGTTTTTTAGTTCAATTTTTAGTGTATTTGCGATCTCTCCCAACGCGCCGCCGGCAAAAATTAAACGAGCATACCCCCGGCGTAGAGACCGGTTGCGACGGGACCCTCTTCTGGCGCCATGGAGCGGAGCTTCAACTGTACAGCCTTGCTGCAGCCTCGCAGCAGCCTCGCAGCAGTGAGGACCTTCCCCTTACGGATTAATTTACGGGAGACACTTGGTGAACTTTGTGTTGTCTTGACTGGAACAGCGATAACGCCCAAAGTCTCCGAGCGGAGCTGGCGAAAACCGGAAGAGGAACA
>JBBPBX010018972.1:17137-31337 GCA_038048925.1 Garcialebias charrua
GATGCATGCTCAATAATCCAGGTAGAAAAATCTAAAAAAGCTAAGTCTGGTCCTCTGGACATTCAAAAAATAAAACAAAACAAAGCAAAAAAAATGTAGAAATGTTTCGTCTTTCGTCCGAAAGACTTCCTCAGTCTGAGTTGCTGTGTTCAGCTCAGTCTTATAAATAGCACCCTCCCACAGTGTTGCACAACCAGTTGGCTGATGACAGCCTGAAACCACTGGTTTCAGGCTGTCATCAGCCAACTGGTTGTGCAACACTGTGGGAGGGTGCTATTTATAAGACTGAGCTGAACACAGCAACTCAGACTGAGGAAGTCTTTCGGACGAAAGACGAAACGTTTCTACATTTTTTTTTGCTTTGTTTTGTTTTATTTTTTGAATGTCCAGAGGACCAGACTTAGCTTTTTTAGATTTTTCTACCTGGATTATTGAGCATGCATCAGAGTACATCAGAAAATGAATAATTCTACTTAATTTTTCTAACTGTAATACACAAACTACATCACAAAATGAATAATTCTATTTACACAAACACACTAAGTTACATCATATATAGTTTTTGAGCAAGTCCTTTTTGACCTTTTTCTTAAATGTATACATTGATTTTGCATTTTTAACATCACTCTCCAGAACATTCCACAATCGAACTCCCTGAATTGAGGTAGACCGTCCCTTTAAGCTGGTTCTGAATTGTGGTTTGATGAATATCTCTGTCCCTTTGAGATTGTAATAACTTTGTCTTTTTATAAAATGTCTTTGGATATTTAAAGGTAATGTGTTATTATGAGCCCTATACATAACTGATAAAATACTATATTCTACCAATTCCTGGAATTTCAATAAATTTAGCTGAAGAAACAAGGTGTTTGATGGGTGACTGAAATGTTTTCTGGTGATTACTCTTACAGCTCTCTTTTGTAAAATAAAAACAGGCTTTGTAATTGTTTTGCACGCTTTTCCCCAAACCTCAATACAATAGATTAAATGTGGAACAATGATTGTGTTATACAACATATACAGAGCTTTATCAATTAAAAAATCCCTGACTTTATACAGTACTGCAATTGATCTAGCTATTTTTGTTTTAATGGAATTTACATGATGTTTCCATGTCAGTTTGTCATCAATGATAACACCCAGAAACTTCACTTCACTCACTTTACAGATCACAACATCTTCAATTTCAAATGGATCGTCAACAATTCTCTTTTTGTTACTGAATATCATGTAATTAGTTTTATCTAAATTCAAAGATAATTTGTTTAATTTAAACCAAGTTTGTATTTTTATAAATTCTGTTTTCATCATATCCAAAATCTGTTTTATGTCTTTACCCGAACAGAAAAATGTGGTGTCATCGGCAAAAAGAACACATTTAAGAAGTCCTGACACATTTACCAAGTCATTCACATATAAAATAAATAACTTTGGTCCAAGCACAGAGCCCTGAGGAACTCCACAAGTGATATCACGGAGGTCAGATCTAACATCATTTATTTGCACAAACTGTTTCCTATCTTTCAAATAGCTAGATACCCACTGTAATGCTGGTCCTCTAATACCATATTTATTTAGTTTTTCAAGGAGAATGGTGTGGTCAATGGTATCAAATGCTTTTTTTAGATCAACAAAAACACTAACACAGTACTGTTTATGATCGACAGCATTAGTTATTTGTTCCATTAAATCCATGAGAGCCATTGATGTAGAGTTTTTTCCTCTAAACCCATACTGACTGCTACTTAAAATATTTTGTTTATCAATAAATTGATCCAATCTGGTCACAAATAGTTTTTCTAGAATTTTTGAGAACTGTGGTAACAAGGATATTGGCCTATAATTATTGAATACACATTTATCACCATTTTTAAAAAGAGGAATTACCTTTGCTACTTTCATGTTATCTGGAAATATTCCTGTTGAAAAAGATAAATTGCATATATATGTAAACGGTTCAATAACATAACTCATTATTTCTTTTACGAACATCATATCCATGTCCACCCAGTCTTTTGATCTCTTGTCTGAGAGATTTTTTACCATTTTCATAATTTCCTCTTTGTTAGTTCCATTAAGAAAAATACTGTTGGTGCAACTTTTAATTGAATGACACACATTATTATCTACTTTTGGTATTTTAGCTGCAAGGCTTGATCCAATATTTACAAAATATTGATTAAATTCATTTACGATATCATTCTCATCATGTATTTCTTTGTCATCTTTCACAAAATATTTTGCAATGTTCGTTTTCGCTTTATGACTTTTTAGAACATCATTTATTACTCGCCATGTTGTTTTAGTGTCACCATTGCTCTTGTTTAATAAATCACTATAGTCTTCTTTCTTGCATTTTTTTATAATCATTACCAATTTATTTTTATATTTTTTATATTTTTCTTCAGCTTGTTGTGTTCTCGTTTTTAAGAAACATGAATACAAGTAATTTTTTTACAAGCATTTCTCAACCCTTTAGTCATCCAAGGTTGGTCGACAATATTTCTTTTTCTACGATTTCTTTGCACACAATTCTTTTCATACAGAGCTTCTAAAATATTCATAAATTCATCATATGATCTGTTAACATCATCAATATACACGTCCTTCCAGTTTTGCTTCTGTAAATCATCTTTTAATTGATCCATAGCTTTTTTTGATGTGTTTATTATTTTTTTCTTAATTGTAACTTCTTTTGTAATGTTTTGATCATTTCTGTAGATAGTGAAAACTGGTAAATGATCACTTAAATCAGTTGTTAAGATACCACCTGTCATATCCCCATTTGTTATATTTGTGAAAATGTTGTCAATTATCGTAGCACTATGAGTTGTAATTCTTGTTGGTTTTGATATTAACGGATAAAGATTTAAACTATACATTGAATTTAGAAATGTGCTGATGTTATTTGAATCTGTTTTATTTCCCAGGTCAATATTAAAGTCTCCACACAAGAAAACTTTTTTATTTAAACTCTTTTCCAATAGTTGTATGATTTTATCGGTGAATATTTCTATATTTGATCCTGGTGATCGATATACACAACTTATGGATATGTTTTTAGCATTTTCGTTTAATATTTCTATTGTTATTATTTCCATAAGATTGTCAACAATTATTGACATTTCTTTAATTATTCTACACTTTATTTCATTTTTGACAAATAGAGCTACTCCACCACCTTTTTTATTGTTTCTGTTTAAATGATATAATTCATATCCTTCGATGTGAACATTATTTTTGTTTTCATCATTAAGCCATGTCTCTGACAGTGCTATTAATGTAAAAGTTCTGTTTAACTGTTTTAAATAATCTGTTATTTTGGATATATTTGCATTTATACTTCTACTATTGATGTGAATAATAGAGAGATCTCCATTTGTTATATTGATGTCATTAAACTGTTCTTCATTATAGTATTCACAGTCTTTTATAGCAGGATAAAAATTTGCATCAACCACATCTTCAACATTGTATATTTTAAACTCTGAGTCTTCGTTTGTTGTTGTCATGTTTTAATGTATTTGTTTGTTTGTTCATTTTTGTCAATTTTTGTGTATGAACATGTGATAGTGATTGGTGATTTGTCATTTTTGAGCTCATCTAAATGTGTCTAAGTCTTTCAGATCTTTTATTATTTTAGCTTGAGAACTTTCATGTACTTTGATCCATATGTTTCCGTTTCTTGTCCAAGTTTTTGTTATTTTTTTGTCCTTTTTCAACAACCTTGCTGCATGTGCAATGTTTGCGTTTTTTTTAGTTAGGTGTTCATTCATGTAGACATTAGTGTTTATGAGTTTCTTTGACTGCATCATTACCCTGTTTCTTTGTTTCCTTCCAATGAATCTGACGACTACTGATGGTTTAGTTTGTTAGCTGTATTGGGCAGTGTGTGTAACAGGTGGAAATGTCATCATGTTTAATGTTAATGCCTTTGTCACTTAAGAAAGTGACTACCTGATTATCCAGAGACTGCAGTTGTTCTGGTTGTCCATCTTCAGTCGTGTTAGCGCCTGCAACTACTTCTGCCGATGTCCGGCGTTTAACCTAGAGTCCAGAAATGACCAGATTCTCGCCTCTTATGTATTGTTCCATGTCATCACACTTTTGTTCCAATTGAGCTAATCGTTCATCTCTGATGATCTCCTGAGCTTTCATTTGCTTCATCTCCTTCATCTCTGGACTTTATTTGTTACAGAAGACGTTTCAACCTCTATCTAGAGGGCTTTATCAATTCTCTTGATAAAATTTTGGACCGGGAGTACAGATGGTTTGAGAGGGGTGTGAAGGAAGCTGTTTATGTTAAGAGATAAAAACCTTCTCTTAACAGAGGAGGAGGTCTGAGATTTCAACTTTCCAAGACTTATAACTCAGTTTTGGGGTTGATTCCCAAACGTTTTACACCGGATGGGAGCAGAGGTGTCGTGTCTGTGAATTAGACTAGCAAAGTTTTGTTGAGAAACCTCTGTTGTTGGGTTGTGAGGTGTGTTTTTTGTCAATTTACATACAGTTGTGTGTCTTCTGTCAGAGACCTCAAGGGAACCCCCTGTTAAGGTGTGATCTGTCAATTTACATGTATGTGTTACCTCAGCTTGCAATTTACATATGTTGGTGCGTGATCCCTAAGACTGTTATAACTCCACTCGCCCACAGTGTGCTAATAGAATTGATAAAGCCCTCTGGATAGAGGTCAAAACGTCTTCTGTAACAAATAAAGTCCAGTTGATCTTGTATTGAACGCCTTTTTTGACTTTATCATGTCCTGGACGACTGAGAATCTTCACCAGCACATTCAGAGAAAGTGAAAGACTGAAAAGGGTACCATATTCCTCAAATTCTCAGGTCCAAGAACCAAAACCTACTAACAATCCTTCCATTATCTTTACCTGCTTCTTCTTTTTTGCATTGCGGAGGTCCTTGGTGCCCATGTCCTGCCATCACTCTGTGAGGGGTGGGGGACACCCTGGACAGGTCTCCAGTCCATCACAGGGACACATACAGACAAACGAGACAAACAACCATTCATTCACTCTCTCACTCAGAGACAATGTAAAGTCACCAATCAGTCTAACATGCATGTTTTTGGTCTGTGGGAGGAAACTGGAGTACCCAGAGAAAACCTACGCATGCACGAAGAGAACATGCAAACTCCACCCAGATAGGACTCCCGCCGGGATTTGAAGCGGCAACCTTCTCGCTGAGAGGCAACAGCTCAACCAACTGAGTCACTGTACCACCTCTGCTTGACAATAAATAAATTGATTTTATACATTTGCAATGATGATTTCCAGCATATTCCCGTTTTTTCTTCTTGTAATGATCTTTGTGTGATGCCCAGCTGCTTGCACATTGCTCATCTGTCCATTCATTGTCATAATGAAGAGGTGAAAAGGACCAAAGTCACAGACAGGCAGATATACACCCAGTTCAGACTCAACCATTTATCTGTTACCTGTACAGTATACTGTTTGCTCTCTGCTTCCTTATTTTTTTTTTTACTTTTTACCTTTATTAGTTTATTTAATTTTTAGAAAGTAATCAGTGGATGATCGTCTTCGACTGATAAACTTTTGGAGTCAACTAAATTCAAGATAGCTGCCAGTTTTACATATACTGAGCTAAAATGGTTTGGTCGAAGCGGAGTCATTAAAAACACATCTTGTGATATTGCATGAGACTGTAAAAAGTTACTTTCAAGATTTGAGGAAAACAACTAGAGCTCAGTCATATCTCAACACAAGATAAACTTACTCATAAACAACGCTGAGGTGGAGCAGGTCAGCAGCATCAAGTTCCTTACCGAGGATCTGTCATGAACGTTACATAAAGACACTGTGGTCAAGAAAGCCCCACATAGACTCTACTTCCTAAAAAGACTAAAGAAGTCACCAACTTTTATAGATGCACCATTGAGAGTGTGCTGACAGGATGCATCACAGGGTGGTACGGGAACTGCACCAGTCAGAGACGGAAAGCTCTACAGAGGGTGGTGGAGACAGTAGAGGACATCACTGGTAGAAGTCTCCACACCATCCAGGACACCACAGCCGATGGCTGCGTAAAGCACACAGCATCATTAAGGACCACACCCACCCAGCACAAAGACTCTTCCATCTACTACCCTCAGGCAGACGATCCAGGAGTCTGTCATCACACAAGAAAAGTCTCAAAGACAGTTATTATCCACAAACTATCAGATTACTGAACTCTTGATAATAATACTGAACAATTGACAATAACATTGCACCAAGCCACATCTGTGACACCTAATATGTTTATTGGTGCTGCACTATGTGGCTGTATCATGTATGTCACTACCTTACCATCATAATTTAATCTCAATGTCACTACCTGTGCAATAACTTGTCACACAACCTGTGTAGTATGTTAGTTATATGCAATATACATCATGCACATTTTAGCTTATATTACTACCTTGAGGATGAATTTGTATGAATATGTATTTCAAGTTGAAATACATATTCATACAAATTCATCCTACTTGCACCATTCATTCAATCTTTATTTACACAGGTTGGTCTCATTGAGCCTCGAAGACTCGTTTACATTATAAACAGGCTTTTAGCTAATAGCTACCTGTTTTCTACTTGCACTTTTGTATGAATGTAATGTTTTTGTGATATTTTTTAAATTTATTTGATTAAATTTTTAGTTTATTTGTTTTCTGGCTTATTGTGAACAAAGAATCAGTGGACAATCATTAAAGGAGGCATTTAAATGAAAAAATAAAAAAAATAAAAAAATAGAAGAAAATGACATAAAAAAACCCCAAAAACTGCTACATTGTAAAGTGATGTAGAATATTACAACCAGGAAAATATATATACAGTTTCCATAATCTTTTACCCGCTTCTTCCATTTTGTGTCATGGGGTGCCCATGTCCAGCAATCACTGTACGGGGGACACCCTGGACAGGTCTACAGTCCTTCACAGGGGCACATAGAGCCAAACAAACATTCACTCTGTCACTCACACCTGGCTAGAGACAATTTAGAGTTAACAATCAGCCTAACATGCATGTATGCAAACTCCACCCAGAAAGGCACCTGGACCGGGATTGATATAAAAGGGCTCTGCCAGCGCGCAGTCAGCGAGCACCGGCATGTTCTCATTCAAAGCGATGCAAAGCGATGCAGAACTGTTTTATATGTGACACAAATTTATTAATTTCCCCTTCTTAATCCCTTATCTGGAGTTTTCTTTTGTTTTTTGGGCCAAAAGTCAAGTGATCGCTCGCTCCCTCCTCCTTCTCTCCCTCCGCTGAAATGAACAAGGAAATGGCTGAGGTTGTCACGAGAATTAAACTCGGGTTTTACGTTGCTGCCCGAGTCCCATCAGATTTTCTGGTCTTCTGGTGAGCTGGACCAGCGATCCATGGTTTTATTGTATTTTATTAAAACGTTTTATTAACATATAAACACAGAATTTCCAGCGCGGCAGCCGGCAGCAAGAGAAAAGCTGCAGGAGGCGGAGCAGTTGTCAAGTTCACCAGAGCACGGGGAGCAGCCATACATGGCTCTGAGGGGAGGGAGCAGAATGCTTTCCCTGTTCAAAATATCCAATGGTTTTGTTCCTCAGCAGAGGCCAACACCTCCAGCAAGAATCGTTTTAAAATGGAGAGGTCCCAGACCCTAGTCTGAAGCGAATTGAAGGACAGGGTCTGGTTTTAACCAGGCTAGAGTACAGGGTGAGCATTTAATTTATCATTTTTATTTTGTAATACAGTAGGTATAGGTAGTCCACGACTTACGAATTATTATTGTATTTTTATTTTTATTTTTCCTTTTTACTACAGCTTAACTGTGTCATTTTGTGTGCATTTAAGCAGGTGAGGCCGCCAGTGCTGACCACGAGGCAGCTGCGGCCTTCCCCGCAAGACTGGCTGAGATCATCAGGGACGGCGGGTACACTGCCTAGCAGGTGTTCAACGTCGATGAGACAGGGCTGTTCTGGAAGCGTTTGCCAGACAGAACCTACATCAGCAAGGACGAATGAACCGCACCGGTCCACAAGGTCGGCAAGGAGCGTTTGACCTTGCTGGTGGGGGGCAATGCTTCGGGTGATTGCAAACTCAAGCCGTTGTTGGTGTACCAGTTTGGAAAACCCAGAGCCTTCAAAAATATTGATAAAACACTGCTTGGACCTTTAATCGCAAGGCTTGGGTGACGCTGGAAGTTTTTACAAAATGGTTCACCAACAACTTTTTGACAGATGTCAAGCGTTTTTGCAATGACAAGAAGATTCCCTTTAAAGTCCTGCTGGTGTTGGACAATGCTCCAGGACATCCCCCTGGTCTTACCGAGTTGGACAGGCATGTGAAGGTGGTGTACCTGCCTCCCAACACCACGTCCTTGATCCAACCAATGGACCAGGGGGTTATTAGTACGTTTAAGGCGTACTACCTTCAGAGAGTCATCCGTGCCGCTTTGGAGGCAACCGAGAAGTCTCAGACCCTCACACTGAAAGACTTCTGGCGCAAATATAACATCCTTGATGCTGTACAGAACATTGGCCACTCCTAGGATCGTGTTACTCAACAGAACATGTCTGGAGTCTGGAAGAAGCTCTGTCCAGAGCTTGTTCAGGAGGTACACGATTCCCAGGAGGTGGACCGTGTGATCGAGGATGTTGTGAGGATGGGTAGGTCACTGGATCTGGAAATGGACAAGACGAGGTCCAACAGCTGCTGGGTGCAGCAGGACAGGAGCTGTCCCCAGATGACCTGATTCAGCTGGACAGGCACGTCCCGGGTGAGGAAGAGGAGGAGGAGGACATCCCTCCGGTCAAGACCTTCACAAGGCAGGAGATGGTGAAGGGCTTTAAAGAGCTCCACAGCTTCCTGGCGAGGATGGAGGCGCAGGACGAAGATGGGGAGAGGTTCTCCAGGGTCTCTCGGGCTGTCCTGAATGACGTTGCATGTTACCAGCAGATCCTGGAGGACAAAAAGCACGAACAGGTGCAGAGCAGCATGCTCAAATTTGTGACAAAGGTCACAGCACCGCCTCCAGGATCTGCTGGTGCACCAGCTGAAAGGCCATCCAGTCCTCCTGCAGCAAGCCAGGAGGAGGCCATGGACAGCCCACCCTCTCCCCAGTAAAAGACGCCCCCCCCCCTTGCTCCCTCCCTCCAGGTACAGTATGTAATGAAATGTTATTTTTATTTTTCTGAGTTATTAATAATAATAATAATAATAATAATAATGAATTCAATTTATAACGCACTTTTCATTAGTGAAAATCTCAAAGTGCTACACACATTGAATGCTACACACATTCATACACCGGTAGCGGCAGACTACCATGCAAGGTGCTTTCCAGTCCTACCGGGAGCAACTCGGGGTTAAGTGTCTTGCCCAAGGACACAACGACACATGGTGTGGGGAACCGGGATTCGAACCGCCAACCCTCCGATCGAGGGACGACTGCCATTACCACTACACCACAGCCGCCCGAGTTGTGTCATGTTACACACATTAATTTCATCTGTTAATCAATTTCTATCTGCTTATGTTCACAGCCTGCTACTCCTCCTCCCCCTCCTCTCCACCAGCTCCACCATCCTATCACTGACCTGCCCATCCTCACATTCCAGCACAGCATCGTCAGAAAGGTACAGCAAAGACATGTTAATTTTTTTTACTTTATATTTTTGTTTTATGTTACATCTACACCTACAGTACATACTGTAATCATCACCTCTCTCTCGACAGCCTCCAAAGCGGCACGTCCCCCTGGTCCATCCATACATCTGCTACACACCACACCACACACGTAAGGAGAAGTTGTTCTTCTATGTGTTTTTGTTATCTGCAGGCGTTGACGTCTGTGTGTGTGGGTGTGTTTCAACAGCTCCGCCTGCTGCTCCGTCTCATGGAACAACGTCAGGTACCACGTACACCTGCTGCTCTACCTGCTGCTCCGCCTCATGGAACAGCGTCAGGTACCACGTACACCTGCTGCTCTGCCTGCTGCTCCGCCTCATGGAACAACATCAGGTACCACGTACACCTGCTGCCCTGCCTGCTGCTCCGCCTCATGGAACAGCGTCAGGTACCACGTACACCTGCTGCTCTACCTGCTGCTCCGCCTCATGGAACAGTGTCAGGTACCACATACACCTGCTACTCTACCTGCTGCTCCGCCTCATGGAACAGCGTCAGGTACCACGTACACCTACTGCCCTGCCTGCTGCTCCGCCTCATGGAACAGCGTCAGGTACCACGTACACCTGCTGCTCTACCTGCTGCTCCGCCTCATGGAACAGCGTCAGGTACCACGTACACCTGCTGCTCTGCCTGCTGCTCCGCCTCATGGAACAGCCTCTGGTGCTACGTACTCCTGCTGCTCTGCCTCCAGCCTCCTGCACCTCCTCCAGCCTCCTGCCTGTCCTCCAGCTCCACACCACACCACACCACACACGTAAGGAGAAGTTGTTCTTCTATGTGTTTTTGTTATCTGCAGGCGTTGACGTCTGTGTGTGGGTGTGTTTCAACAGCTCTGCCTGCTGCTCCGCCTCATGGAACAGCCTCTGGTGCTACGTACTCCTGCTGCTCTGCCTCCAGCCTCCTGCACCTCCTCCAGCCTGTCCTCCAGCTCCACACCACACCACACACGTAAGGAGAAGTTGTTCTTCTATGTGTTTTTGTTATCTGCAGGCGTTGACATCTGTGTGTGGGTGTGTTTCAACAGCTCTGCCTGCTGCTCCACCTCATGGAACAGCCTCTGGTGCTACGTACACCTGCTACTTTTGCCTCTTTGTCCTGCCACGTCTGTCCTACATGCTACCATAGCTTGTCTCCAGTGACACCTGTTTGTGAACATCAGCAGTGAGAAGAAGTTGTTCTCTGTGTGTTTTTCATGTTTTGTTTGCAGGTGATTTTCCAGCTGTAACTACACATTTTCACGTTTGTGTTAATTCTTACACAGATCACATCTTGCACGTTCTACATGAATGGACGTCTGTCCTACCTGCCACACTGTCTTCCTGGACGTCTGTTCTTCCTGCATCTGGTGTCCTGCATGCTGCCTCCATCCATCACCTTTGTGTCCTTCTGCCTAAATGACTACTGCCCAAAACAAAAAAACTCATCTGATGCACAGACCTGCTCACATCAGGACCACACACCTGAACTGACACCTGCCTGAACTAACAGCTGGCCTAAAATGCTCCCAACATTCATTGTTGAGCAATGGCTAAGCAGTTCCATCAGATGCAGGTTTGATCATGAGAAAAACATCATCTGTCTACCTACACTTCAGTCAAAGTAAGGCAATTTTGTTTCATTTTTCTGCTGCTTCTAGCTTTTTCTGAGTTCATGGACTTCTTTCTCATGCACATGGACACACATCTACGCACTGGTTTCAAAAACATTATAGTTGCAACATCTTTCTGATGGATGTGATGTTATGCTCATTTGGTGCTGATTCATGTCAATAAGCTGCTGCTGCTGCTGCTGCTGGATGGATGGATGGATGGATGGCTGCAAACTGCACCGGGCCACACGGTCGGCAAGGAGCGTTTGACCTTGCTGGTGGGGGGCAATGCTGCTGGTGATTGCAAACTCAGGCTGTTGTTGGTGTACCAGTTTGAAAAACCCAGAGCCTTCAAAAATATTGATAAAACACAGCTTCCAGTCTATTGGACCTGTAATAGAAAGGCGTGGGTGACGCTGGAAGTTTTTTGGATGCATGTGAGTTCCTGTTGATTTGCTACAGTTCTGATGTTTAAAGTTGCTCTTTAAGAAGTGTTCATGTTTCATTGTTGACATCATTTTGCTGATGGATGGATGGCTGGCTGGCTGGCTGGCTGGATGTATGGATGCATTAGGGCGGCCGTGGCGTAGTAATGGCAGTCGTCTCCCGATCGGAAAGTTGGCGGTTCGACTCCCGGGACCCGCACCATGTGTCGTTGTGTCCTTGGGCAAGACACTTAACCCTGAGTTGCTCCCGGTAGGACTGGAAAGCACCTTGCATGGTAGTCTGCCGCCACCGGTTTATGAATGTGTGTAGCATTCAATATATGTGTAGCACTTTGAGATTTTCAGTAATGAAAAGTGCGTTATAAATTGAATTAATTATTATTATTATTATTATTATTATTATTATTATGTGAGTTCCTGTTGATTTGCTACAGTTCTGATGTTTAAAGCTGCTCTTTGAGAAGTATTCATGTTTCATTGTTGACATAATTTTGCTGATGGATGGATGGCTAGCTGGCTGGCTGGATGCATGTGAGTTCCTGTTGATTTGCTGCAGTTCTGATGTTTAAAGCTGCTCTTTGAGAAGTGTTCATGTTTCATTGTTGACATCATTTTGCTGATGGATGGCTGGATGGATGGATGGCTAGGTGGCTGGATGGATGCATGTGAGTTCCTGTTGATTTGCTGCAGTTCTGATGTGTATTGCTCTGTGGGTCAGTAAGCTAGCCACGTGGATCGCAACAGGTTCTTACTGAAGCCTACCTTCCAAGAGGGTCTCTCGAACTAGTCCCTAAGTCTGGGTATTACCTGTGACTGCTGGGATCAGCTCCGACTTAAGGCTTATTGATGAGAGAATTCAACTGGACGTTCACCACCTTCATCTAATAGTCTCTGCCCTGTTCTCACTTTACTCGTCTTTCCACCTTAGCTGCCGGGGACTGGAGAGGTTGGAGTAAAGAACTATTATTAAACGGCGGCTTCTCTCCGGTGAGCTTTGTAATTGTTAAAAGGTCCAGTAAATTTTAGAATCCAGAATGTTGGATCCTAGGGCGATGTTTTATATTAATCTCACTGTGCTAATGATTAACCTTTTAAAACCTCCTATTTATGATGTTATTCTTTTGAACCAAGCTTTTAGGAATCCAGAACAAAATGTATTAAACGGAGACGAGAGTTTTACGTTTTGCTCTGCTCTTTAATTTGAGTGAATTTGCATAGGAACAGCGTTATAACATAGCGATACAAAATATAAACTTGAGTACATGAAAGTATTTGGATATAAGGAACAATAAACTGGATAGACTCTTAATCTTGATGAGGGATAATCTTCTTAGGAAAGGGGTTCTTGGATAGTTGTCCCCCCTCAGGTCCCTTTGGGGTGGACAAGTGGTTTTCCTTCTTCTTTGTCTTCTTGGTCTTCTTTGTCTTCTTGTTCCTTCTTTCTGGATCTACCCAACCCTCGCTATCCTTGATCTAAATCCTCATCCAGTAATAGTATTTGTCCTTAAACTCAAGCAACCACCTGCAGCTTCGAGCCAGTAGATAAGAGAAGCTAATTGGGTTTTTATCAGCTATTTTATCTGCTGTTAATCTAATTTGAATTAAGTTCTCGGATAAGGCGGGATTAGAGAAGCGTCTCATTGCATAACTTTTGTTCAGGAACTCTGGAGTTCCATAAGTAAAATGCTAAGAGCAATCTCCTCACCTTCGTAGGTAAGGCTCGCTTCCGCGTGCCGTCAGCTGGTCAGAACAGAGGGATCAGGTATCAGATCCGGGCTGAGTTCTGGAGGGAAATGCTCTCTCAATCCCTTCGGCAGAAGGGAAAGAGTCGGGATCTCCCCCACGGATCACTGGCACCCTCAAGGATCAGCCGGGCAGCTTGTCAGTCGCCTTCTTCTCCGAGGTCAGTCATCAGCATCTGGATACTTCGACTTCAGGACGAACTTCAGCCCTCAACTGCCAAATTCAGGACTTTTTATACACTTCAGTCCCCCCTCCAGTAGGGAGGGGGGAGAGAAACCTTGTTCTCATTGGTCACTTTTAGTGCGTGTTCAGGCAGGACTGATGAAGTCCTAGCTGTGAGTTATCTCTCTTTATTATTTCCTTATTTGGTAATAAAACCTTACTGCTCGAAGCTTCTGGCCTGTTGCTAAGCAGAGGACGAACACTTTACCACAGATTGTTTACACCCTTGTTCCAGTTCCTCATTTAAAAGTCACATCAAATTCATCATACATTTGTTAGACTCAAAGTACATTTAACCACATGATTCAATTATTAAAAAAGGATCATTACAAAACAAGTTTAACAACCCCTTATTCATTGTATGTTTATCAAAGGATCACATGATTATATTTTTATTCAAAGTAGAAAACATCTCTTCTTTCTCCCCGTCTCTGCTGTTATGACATGCTCTGTGTTTGCTCCTTTTTCTGATGGTAGCAATAAACTCTCCGTTCCCATGGGACATATCTAAGTTA
>JBBPBX010018972.1:34341-44984 GCA_038048925.1 Garcialebias charrua
AAATAGTTAAAAAAAAAAAAAAAACTGGTTCATGCATTTGTTTCACCCCTAGACTGGACTATTGCAATGGTTTGTTTTCTGGGTGTCCAAATAAGTCTTTAAAAAGTCTTCAGTTGATCCAAAATGCTGCTGCTAGAGACTTAACTGAGCTTAGTAGGATAAAACATCTCTCTCCAGTTTTAGCTTCTCTCCATTGTCATGTCCAGAATTGAACTCAAAATCTTACTTCTAACCTACAAAGCTCTCAACAACCTTGCTACATCTTGTATTCAAGATGTTATTGTTCCATATTTTCCTAACAGAGCCCTTCACTCTCAAACTGCAGGTTTACTTGTGGTTCCTAGAGTTTCCAAAAGCAGAATGGAGGGAAGATCTTCCAGTTATCAGGCTCCTCTCTTGTGGAACCAACTTCCGTGTCTGTAAGGCTGACACATTGTCCAGTTTTAAGACTGGACTTAAGAATTTCCTTTTTTATAAATCTTATAATTAGGGTTGGCTTGTTGTTGCCATAGACTTAAACTACTAGAGGACAAATTGACTTGATTAGTTTGCATTTGATACTATTTCTTTCTTAATGAGATTCTTGACCAACCATTGTGTATCTGTTCCACAGCTGGTCGAAGCAGATGGTTGCTTGTCCTGAATTTGGTTCTGCTTAAGGTTTCTTTCTCATGAGGGAGTTTTTCCTTTCCACTGTTGCCTTCGTGCTTGCTGAAGATGAGAGTTATGTAATGGAGCTAAATTCAAAGCAGTCTGTTCCTCAGATAATATTACATTATTATTTTTATATATGATTTTTTCTGTTCAGTGCCCTGTGATGACTTTTATTGTGACTTGGTGCTATATGAACAAACTGAATTTAATTGAAAACATTTAATCTGCCTGACTGTCTTTTTTTTTTTTTTTACAATACATGATAAACTCCACAACTTTTATTTCAAATTGTCTGATGGTCTCAATGCTCTGTATCCTTAAAGTAGTCTTTATTTTATGGCATCAGAATCTAATATAACAGAAATATAATTTCATTGATTATTTTAATGTTTCTCTTAATAAATTGCTACAAAAGACAACTGACTTTAATAATTGACTGCACCATTATTTTAGTGAATCCACCACTAACTGAATGTTTAAAATACGGTACTCTCTAAATTACAGTTAGATTACGTTAATTGCCTGGCACCTTGAGGGTGCCTTCACCTCATTGCAGCACCCCTCCCTGTTTTAGAAAAATGAAGATTATCCCCCTGAAAATTAATTTGATGAAAATATACGTTTAAGCAATATGATAGAAATAAAGCATATCCACCAACTATGTTGGCAAAACAATGCATGTATGTTGTCTTAAGAATTATGTAAGTCACATGACCACTAGACTTGGAAAAAAAAAATTGCATGGTAGGGTGTGGAAAAATATGATCTGTGGTCCTGTTAGTTTCGCCCGCTTTCCTGCAACCATAATAATGCATATTTAATTTTAATTTCATTAAAGAACAGCACATTTGACTGTATCATAAGGGACCCCCCAAAAATCATTAAAAAAGCTCCCTGTTTATTTTAGCCTTAAACCCAATACATGTGACTTTTTATGAGGGTTTCAGCATGTTGTTTTAATGAACTCAAAACAAAGAGAAAGAGTTTTTCAGCCGATATTTAGGCTTCCAATGACTGAGAGCATGTAAAAGTATTTAATACAAGAAAATTTTATTAATTTATCAAAAATAACTTCACACATTTATCTCAAGAACCATGAGGGGCTCAGCCATTATATTGGAAAAGGCGTGGAGAAATCAGATAGTACTGGGTGTGAAATGAATGGCATTAGAAGAAAAAAAAAAGATTCAAACTGTCTTTAGCTCAAAAAAACCCTGACAATTAAAGTCTGCATTGAAAGGAATTGATCTGCTTCATAAATATTTAGCCTCAAACGTTAATTTTTGGACAGCTTCTGCTTAATGAGTGTGGCTCAATGGGAGCCCTTTTAATAAATACCAAATGAGCCTTGTCTCCACAGATTAGATCCAAAACAAGTTTTCTGCAATAATGGGATATTTGGCTGCACTGACTCATTTCAGAGTCGGAAAATATTGGACTGTTGATGGATCAAGCTTTGAGCTTTCAGTGTGCCAATTCAGCACTTTCTCTGACCCCCTCAAATGAGATGCTAATGACAGAAACTACATTCAAGGCATTTTTTTCTTTTTTTATGTCACTTCATAAAAACTTGGAGGTTTTACTTACAAAGGCAACTTTTCTATGTTTTGTGAACAGACTAACTCATTGCTGACTGTTCCTAATATAAGATCAAAATTATACATACATCCTTATATATATATATATATATATATGTATATATATGTATATATGTATATATATGTATATATATAATATATATGTATATATATATATATATATATATATATATATATATATATACATATATGTATATATATGTATATATATAGGGATGCACCGATCCACATTTCTCACTTCCGATCCGATACCGATACTTAAGAACTGGGTATCGACCGATACCGATACTTTTCCGATCCGATACTGTTCAGGTATGTGAATCTGTATAATGAAATATTTGTACTGAGACTATAAAGTTATGTGTATTTTGGAATGTTTTCTATACTATAAAGACTATACTGTTAAAGTTTGTGAGTTTCCTGTTGTGAGTGTCTTCATTGGTTTTAACTCACATAATGTTAAGACGGCAGTCACAGAATATGATGGAACACAAGTGCTCTTTG
Organism: Garcialebias charrua; assembly: GCA_038048925.1. Taxonomy (NCBI): domain Eukaryota; kingdom Metazoa; phylum Chordata; class Actinopteri; order Cyprinodontiformes; family Rivulidae; genus Garcialebias; species Garcialebias charrua. Next base: position 37,098 of record JBBPBX010018972.1, read on the forward strand.
AAGCTGGATCGGAAATATCGGCAGGTTGGATCCGATATCCGATACTTAAATTATGCTGGTATCGGATACCGATACCGATACTGGATCGGATCTGCCCCATCCCTAATATATATATATATATATATATATATATATATATATATATATATATATATATATATATATATATATATATATATATATATATAATCTAGGTGTGTGTGTGTTTGTGTGTGTTCATAAATGAACCCTAATGTTTGTATACTGTACTTTTACTTTCCTCCTTTCTGTTATATTTCTGCATAAGGTGAGTTCCAGGGATGGATGACGCTCCAGTTGGTCCAGGGATGGATGAAGCTCCAGTTGGTCCAGAAGTTTGTGTGCAGTTATGTACCACAGCAACAAATGAGTGAAAATATAATTTCTATAAATAAATCTGCGTTTGAAGTACATTTGGTGTTGCTGTGAAACAGGCATTGCTAAATGAACGTGTGCTTTCCTTTAGTTTGAATAAAACAGTTGCACTAAGTTTCACCTTCTTTATTTCAATAAGATACGTTGTTTAATGTCTAATGAGAAGTTCTACTGCAAATAAAAAAACATAGATGTAGTGATTGTTTTTTTGGCAACTTGCCAGTTTAGTTTTTTATTGACAAGTACAAAACTTAAAAACATGCATGTTGCTGTATGGTTCCTCCTCCAGGAGGAGACTGATAAAGTTCAGAATAAAAGCTATACTGTAATTATAAACTAAAAACAGTTGAAACTGAATACAATATGAGAACTGTGGGTGATTTGATGTCTTTTAATGAAAATGATTGGCTTCAGAATAAATACCAGATAAGAAAAACTCTTCAACAAGGAATGATGGGCAGTTTCTGATTTTAAACAAACTGGAACAGATTCCTCATCATGTGGGACCACTGGACGACCACTGGACGACCACTGGACGACCACTGGACGACTGGAGCAAGCAGCCAACCCCTCCAGAATCCAAGACGATGGAACTTGGCCCTTCACTCGTCTGTACCTTAAAAAAAGAATAATAAACTGTCATGTTTGCATCACAAAGTCTAAAATAAGACCAAGTTTGCTACTCAAAGTAGAAAAAATAAATACAGTTGCTCCTAAAATTTTTACTCATTCACAAAGATATACTGTATGTTCAATTTTATATTGATTTCAGTAATTTTATCTTAGATTTACTTTAATATTTTTGAATTATTGTGCCAGGTGCTTGTGTCATTACCTGCTGTTCTTCTGCTCCTGCGTCTCAGAGTTAGTGTGTCTGTCAACGTCAGTGTGGGAGACCAGTCTGTGTTTGACTTGTGTGCAGGCCTTCCTGAAAATATAAATATTTCAATAGAACAAATGTAGTAATAACCAAAAGATGAACTTGTGTTATGGAATATTTTCTGTACAGACAGCATCCCACTGCTTTATTCACATGAGAGTAACAGGGACCTACAATCAAAACAGTACAAACAATACAGTATGTATGTGCAGTATGAATGTATATAATGTATATACAGTGTGCATACAGTATACACATGTATGTACTGCAAATGTATTACACGCACATGTGTTTATATTATTTATCCACAGATTTGTTTAGTAAATACTTTTACAGATGCTAACGCTACATGCGGTGCTAAATCATGAAGAAGAAAAAAACAACAGCTCCAACACAGAAAAAATTATACTCTCACATTGTTCTGAAATTGTTTCACAAAATGATTTATGTAGAACATTTTGTTTACCGGAGAAAACATGATCTGAACACGACGTCTTTGAGAGCAGACTCAGACAGAGGAGGGGCAGCTGTCAGCTCCTCCGATGGAGATAAATCCTTCACGTTTACTTATTTTTGGGATTAAGGGAAAACTGTGCTTTGAACAAACGTCTACCCGACAGCAACACCCACTGACCCATGTTACGGCTGGCTCAGGCCGAACACATAAACGGGACACAAGACACAAGGAGGCAGAAGATAAATTAAAAAGCTTTATTGGAAAACTCCCCGACTCCTCCCTCCAGGTGCGGAGTGCACCGTCTTCTGGCACAGGGTCAGGAAAAGCAAAGATTAGACAAAGTGCAAAAAAATGGTGGACGAGAGTGAGTCAGCCAAAAAGAATATAACGTCCCCAGCATCAGCCCAACCCATAAACAGGGCCGTCGCAGCCTATCTGGAGACGGACTACCTGACCAAAAGGGGACCCTAGGGGTAAAAGAAAAACGATATAACTGGACTACCGATCTCACTCTGTCATTAGGCAAACAAACAAAAAACTCCAAACAGCTCCAAACTCCAAAAATGCTCCAAACAGCTCCAAGCTCAAAAATGGTCCTGGTTAAACCAACTTAAACTAACCACACAGGTCAGCATCTCTGATATCAATTATCATTAGCATTAGCAGGATCCTAATGTCATCAATGCAGCCTTCAGCTACCCAGTGCACTAAGCACAACAAAAGTCAAAAGGTGAGCAAACATTCCTAAGTGCATCAAGCACAGTCAAACTCCACAAGCAAATGAGCTGACACAAATGCAACTAGCAGTCAAGACCAAACATGAGCTAGTAGCCACTCTTTAAGTGCATCTAGCAGTCAAGACCAAACATGAGCTAGTAATGACTCACCCAGAACCTTCTAAACAGAAGATCAGACTTCAAGACAGGGGTGGGCGGAGAACACCCCCACACAGTACCATACAGTACTCAAACAGCTCAGCAAAAGCAACCTCCTCTGAGCTCACAACACTCCGCATTCAAGCACAGTCAACTTGAAGTATATATAGGCGTGGCTCTCAGGTGTTCCTGGCTGAACACACACAAGCCTGATCACAATCAGACTAATTAACCACACAAAAGCATGACTGCAGTCAACATACATAAGAACTAAAAGGTGTCAGCATTGGCAGCTTCCTCAGGATATGTAACACCTCCACCACCAGTGTTTTTGTATGGGGGAAAAATGTAGTCTTGTGAGGACACCGGCTACATAACAACATACAAAAAACAAGTTAGGGCAGAGTATTCAAAAACGAGAGAGGGCATCGGCTATAACGTTGTCCTTTCCTCTAATGTGTAATATGGAGAGGTTAAAAGGCTGCAGTCGCAAAGACCAGCTCATTAAACGTCGATTTTTATTACACATCCGATGCAAAAAAGTAAGGGGGTTGTGGTCAGTGTATACAATAATGGGGTCGCAAGATCCTCCAATGTACACTTCAAAATGCTCTAGTGCCAAGATCAAAGCCAAGGCTTCCTTTTCTATGGTCGAGTACCCTTTTTGATGTTTGTTCAACTTCCGGGAGTAATAGGAAACTGGGTGTTCCACTCCGTCTGTTCCTTCCTGAAGAAGAACAGCTCCTACTCCAGAGTCACAAGCATCTACAGCCAGTTTAAAAGGGACATCGAATTTTGGTGCAGCTAGCACTGGAGCCTTAGTTAACAACGTTTTTGTTTGATCAAACGCTTCTTGGCACCTCTCAGACCAGATGAAAGGCGTTTTAGGGCTGAGGAGATCTGTTAGAGGAGCAGCTACAGCAGAGAAGTTCTTACAGAACCCTCTGTAGTACCCCACCATGGCTAGATAACGCCTCAGCTCCGTCCGGGTGGAAGGTATTGGGACAGACAATATTGCTTCCACTTTTGCCTCAACTGGACGTACTTGACCACTTCCAACACGTTTACCTAAATAGGTCACAGTTCCGTGCCCAAACTGACACTTAGCTAGGTTAATTGTCAAGTTAGCTTCTGTCAGACGTGTGAAAACAGTTTGTAGGTGTTTCAAGTGATCTTCCCAAGTATCTGAGAACACCACCACATCATCTAAGTATGCTTCACAAAAGGGTAACTCAGACAAAACTATGTTCATTAGTCTTTGGAAAGTAGCAGGAGCGTTACGCATACCAAAAGCCATAACTGTGTACTCAAGAAAACTATCAGGGGTAACAAAAGCAGAGACCTCCTGACCTCGTTCAGTTAATGGCACCTGCCAATAACCTTTCAATAAGTCCAAAGTGGTTACAAAGCGTGCAGCGCCCACATGATCGACACAATCCTCGATTCTAGGGAGAGGATAACAATCTGGCTTGGTTACAGCATTTACTTTTCTAAAATCGGTGCAAAACCGATCATCACCGCCATGTTTGACTATCAACAAACAAGGTGAACTCCAAGCACTAGTACTGGGTATGGCCAAGCCATTGTTCAGCATGTACTGCACTTGTTTGTTCATGCGTAAGCGTTTTTCTGGATTCACTCTATAAGGATGTTGTTTTATAGGTTTTGTTTCACCCACATCGATATCATGTTTTATGATATCCGTTCTAGAAGGGACATCAGAGAATAAACACTCATTAGCAAATATCAGTTGTCTTAGTTCATCCCTTTTATTATCATCCAGGTGGGAGAACAACAACTGTAGATTCTGTAGATATTGTGAATTTAAGAGCTTGCCTTCAAGAATGGCAGAAGGGGAACTGTCCACCTCCTGGTCAGCACTGGAGAGCTCCTTTTGGGGCTCTACATCTTCGGCTACTCTTGGGTCATCACAGAGGGGAACAGCTAACACGCTAACCCTCTCAATGTATGGTTTCAACATGTTGATGTGGCAAAGACGAGAAGTACGCCTCCTATCTGGAGTAGAAACCAAATAGTCACGATCATTTAGCTTTTTCTGAACGACATAAGGTCCACTATAACGGGCCTGTAAGCTACTACCAGGAATAGGAAGTAGTACTAACACTTTGTCACCTTGTTGAAACACTCGTGCTACAGCTTTTTGATCAAACAGGGATTTCATTTTAGCTTGTGCCGTCTGTAAGTTAGTTTTAGCTATTTCACAAGCACGTACTAGTTTGAAGCGGAAGTCACTTACATAGTCTAACAAATTCTTGTCAGACTTCTCACATATCCACTTTTCTTTTAACAGCCTTAAGGGACCACGAACTTCATGTGCAAAAACCAATTCAGCTGGACTGAAACCCAAACTCTCTTGAACTACTTCCCGTATAGCAAACATCTGGAGATGCACTCCCTCATCCCAATCTTTATTGAATTCTAGACAGTAGGTACGCAGCATGGTTTTTAATGTTTGATGAAATCGTTCAAGGGCACCCTGGCTTTCTGGATGATATGCAGCCGAACAGGTATGCTGGATGTTTAACTGTTTCATGACCTGTGAAAACACTCTTGACATGAAATTGCTGCCTTGGTCAGTCTGCACCACCCGTGGTAACCCAAACAACGAGAAAAACCTGGTTAACACCTTTACCACCACTGGGGTTGTTATTTTTCTTACAGGAAAAACTTCTGGGAAACGAGTGGAGGCGCACATCACAGTAACTAAGTACTTGTTTCCAGCCTTTGTTCTGGGGAGTGGTCCTACACAATCCACTATAACTCTCTCGAAAGGCTCAGCAATAGCCGGGATAGGAAAAAGAGGAGCAGGTGGGACTGTCTGGTTCGGTTTTCCAGCTATCTGACAAAAATGGCATGATTTGCAATGAAGTACGATATCTTTCTTTAAACCTGGCCAAAAAAAATGACGTAACACACGGTCGTATGTTTTCCTGATACCGAGGTGACCTGCTAAGGGACTGTCGTGTGCCAAACGTAAAACTTCTGGACGATACAGAGTAGGGAGAACAATCTGTTCTACACTACGCCACTCTTCAGTAGGAGAGGCTGTCAAAGGAGTCCATTTACGCATCAAAATGCCATCATTAAAGTAGTAACCATTACTCAGTGTGTCAGGTTTGTCAGGTTCTGTATCAATAAAACATGATGTTAAACTAACATCGCTCTTCTGAAGAGTAATTAACTGTTCCCTAGACCATGAGAGTCTTACTCCCTCTAAAGTGTTCTCTGAGCTTCCTGAGCTCTGGTCAGTCTCAGAACTGAAAAAACTGTCACTCAGCTCAACTTCTTCAGCTTTCTCCTCCTCCTGTTGTCGTTTAAGAGCTGCACGAGTAACTGCACAAGAGGTGAAAACATTAGGAAATGTGCGAGCTAAGTTATCTAATTGAGGGGACATCACTGGAACAGGAGTCACCTCTGGAGTGACTAAAACGCGACCTCCAGCCAAGTCGTTACCCATAATCATGGAGATGCCTTTTATAGGAAAGTTTGGACGCAGTCCTACCACAGCGTCTCCTGAACACAACTCTGACTGAACCACGATCCTACATAAAGGAACATTAACTTCCTGCATGTTAAAACCACAAATGGGAACTCCAGCTTCCATCTCAATAACTTCATCTCGAGGTAAAATATTGTCCAAAATGAATGACTGTGAAGCGGCTGTGTCTCTGAGTATTTTAACAGGTATCATCCTTCCTGATGGAGATGTAGATATAAACCCTTCCATTATAAAAGGTTTGAATCCATCACGTTCACAGTTTTTTGTCGCAGATGAAAATGACTGATCTAGCCTTTTAACTGCAGCTACAGGTTTTGGTTCTTTTTTATGTAACTTAGGACAGGTTCTAGTTACATGCCCTTCCTGTTTGCAGTAGTAGCATCTTACTGGTTCTTTCACATCACTTTCACGTCGTTCTGCAGTTACATCACGGTCTCTGTGAGGAACAACAGGCCCTCTAAATTTACCATTACCATTTCCATTAGATCTGTATCTAAAAGGTTGAGAGGAATCAAAACTGGTCTTAACATGACTAGGGCTTCGAGTTTTATCAAAGCTTGAACGTTCAAAGTGTATTTTATGCGTCAGCATGTACTCATCCACTAAGATTGCAGCTTTAGAAACATCAGACACTTTATGTTCATTTAAATACGTGGTTACTCTGTCTGGTAAACTTAATTTGAAATCTTCCAACAATATTAGCTGCTTCAGCTGGTCAAAATCAGTCACTGCACTCGCAGTACACCAGCGATCAAAAAGTAGTTCCTTTTCCCTGACATAATCAGCATAAGACTGATTATCTACTTTCTTACATTTTCTAAACTTCTGCCGGTATGCTTCCGGAACTAGCTCATATGCACGCAGGATTGCTTTTTTCACGTTAGCATAGACACCACTATCAAGTGCAGAAAGAGATGCATAAGCATCTTGTGCTTTCCCTTTTAGCACACTCTGTAACAATATGGGCCAAACAGTTTCTGGCCACTTCAAAGTACTTGCTGCTCTTTCAAACATGATAAAATACTTATCTACGTCTTTTTCATTGAACGGAGGTACTAAAGAAACATTTCTACTCACGTCAAATTCTCGAACAGGAAACGGAGCAGATCCACGTTCCAGCTCTTTCAGACGTATTTCCGCGTCTAACTCCATTCTCCGTTGTTCTAACATAATTTTCTGTAACGTTACTTCCTTCTCATGTTCCCGTTTCTGTTGCTCAAGTACTAAGTCTCGTTCAATCTCTTTTAAACGTAGTTGTTCCTGAAAACGGTACGGAAAGCGATCTGGGTCTTTCGGTGACGTCACAGCAGAAAAAACACTGCGTTGCATTAACTCGGCAGTTAACTCGTTTTCCACAGTGTCTCTTTTTGAACGTTTATCTAACGTCACTTCATAATAATCCGCTATGCACAAAAGTTGCTCTTTAGTACAGCTAGCCAAAACCTCTACTGTAGGTCGTTCCACAAAACTGTGTAAATCGAAGTCCTCCATGATAAACACAGGAAACGAACTGTGTAAATACTAATGTCCCAGCAGTACGTGAACGCACCACCACACACACACAGCACTGGACCCGCCAACGAGTCAAACCATCAGCAGGTTTATTTAATTAACCCAACAAGGATCACAACAGCTCAAAGATCCAAACGCGGGCTCAAAAATGCATACAAGGACTCAAAAAGGAGCAAAAAAAATGCAGACAGGGGCTCAAAAAGATTCAAGATCCAGACAAGGAGCAAAAGGAGAAGAAGGATCCAAGATC
>JBBPBX010018973.1:18534-44982 GCA_038048925.1 Garcialebias charrua
GATAGATAGATAGATAGATAGATAGATAGATAGATAGATAGATAGATAGATAGATAGATAGATAGATAGATAGATAGATAGATAGATAGATAGATAGATAGATAGATAGATAGATAGATAGATAGATAGATAGACAAAAATAAACTTCTGCTTACTACAATATTTTTCAGACTATAAGGCACACTTAAAATCCTTAAATTATCTCAAAAATTGACAGTGAGCCATAAAATCAGGTGAGCCTTATATGTTAATTATGGTTGTGCTTACTGACCTCAAACTGATTTTATGTGGCTATTGTGAATGAGTTAAATAAAGTTTGAATTATCTGACTGTTTTGTTTCACTTTGTGCCTTTTAGTCCGAAATATTGGGTACTTGTACTAGTATTCCTACTTTGTGGTTTTTCACTTATAAATGAGGGACTACAGTACTGTAATAAAAAAAAAGGTTTTCAATTACTGTATTCTCCGGCCTATAAGTCGCACCGGAGTATAAGTCGCACCAGTCCAATTATGTCCAATGAAGTGGAAAAATCCACGTATAAGTCGCACCGGCCTATAAGTCGCACCTCACGGCACAAAACGAGCATGCGCAGCAACAATAATAATAATAATAATAATGAATTCAATTTATAACGCGCTTTTCATTAGTGAAAATCTCAAAGCGCTACACACATTGAATGCTACACATTCATACACCGGTAGCGGCAGACTACCATGCAAGGTGCTTTCCAGTCCTACCGGGAGCAACTCAGGGTTAAGTGTCTTGCCCAAGGACACAACGACACATGGTGTGGGGAACCGGGATTCGAACCGCCAACCTTCCGATCGGGGGACGACTGCCATTACCACTAAATGCACTTTGATGGTTAAAAACCGTTAAATTAAGTGACCATTTTTTGACCAAAGCGGGGGGGAAAAAACGAAAAATCCACGTATAAGTCGCACCGGCCTATAAGTCGCAGGGCTTGGAAATGTAGGCAAAAAGGTGCGACTTATAGGCCGGAGAATATGGTATATGAATATTTCAATAATTATATTGCACACACAATTACCATTTGTAAATAGTATTAAAATTAATTATGGCATATAACCATTCAACTAATGTCAGAAAAAAAGCTATAGTATCGTTTGAACATGAAAACACTCATAAATAAAATAATGCAGATCAAAAACTACAGTTGAGCCAAAGGCCGTTTGTGTTTGGATGTAAATAATTATGCTTTATGAACTGACGTTGTTGGTGTCACTGGAAGGCAAAGCTAACTCTCATCTTTCAAAATCAGTGCACACATTGAGAGCTGCTTAGTCTTGCCTAATAATTAGTGTCTTAAGGGACAAGATGCAGGCGTTATGTTGTTTAGAAACCATACATTTTTCTCAGAGGACATGTCTGACAGCATTTATCTTATTTTCTAAATCTCTTTGGAAAAGTAATGCTCAGCAAAACATAGAATCTGCGATAATATTTGTAATTTGATCATCGATTTTAGGTGCCATAATTTAAACAATCTTTCTGCATTTGGAATGATAATTAACAATACTTGCCTCCTAAACAAACAGCCACCTGCTTTGTTCAGATTCTGTGCCACCTCATGTGAAGCTTGACCATGTGCATCGCTGCAGAACAGCACGGGGACAGAGTGGAGCCAGGTGAGGGAACAATGTAGAGGAGCTTGCAAATTAGCAGTGGCCATTAAAAGCCTGCTTGACATTTATAACGAGATGCAGAAATCTCTTCTGACAGAATATAGGATGTGGGTGGCAGGGAGTAATGATGGTGGAGAGGCGTAACAATGTCATGGTTCAACTGGTCTCCCTGTCGACTGTTCGCCTGAATTCCTCGACGTTTGCTCATAATCACAGCCGATTGTGAATACAGTGGCAGAGTTGTTCATCTAAATGCCTTTTTGTTGACTAAAAATACATTGTTTGATGCATCATACTGAACCAATTCTCAAAATATCATGAGTAAAGTTTAAAATTGTAGCAGAAAAAATGCAATGCAACTCATGCAAATGCAGTTCTTACAAAATAAAACATCATGACAAATGCACTTTGAGACAGTTTAGCTCTACAGCAAGGGATATTTGATTAGATTTGTCCAGATTTGATCCCAACCAGCACCAATAAATAACTTTCTTCTGTCACTGTTTAGCAAGTAGCAACAAATATTAAAATATACAGGTAGTCCTTGACTTACGACGGTCTCGACTTACGACATTTCGTGGTTACGACATGCATCTCCCATTAAAAAATTAAAAAATCATATATACTGTATAATTTCTTTGTTTTTTGTTTTGAAAAGTCGAGTTACGCAGTTTCCGGTTTTACGTATTAAACGTAGTGGTGGAGGAATGCTACACATTACTCTCTAAAAAAGCTAAGTCTGGTCCTCTGGACATTCAAAAAACAAAACAAAACTGTACTGTGAACCCTGTTTTACGTCGTAAACGGAACGGAATACGGCAGATGGACCGAGCTGAACGGCGGTTTTATGTCGTAAATGCAATAGAGAATACAGAGGAGGGACGGAGGAAACGGCTTCACCACAGCATCCCAGTAGGAAATTAACTATTTTTCCCCCTTCATTATGGCTCCCAAATGTATGTGTTTTTTGATAATTTATGTAGGGTACTGTGTTAGGATAGGCTAAGTGCTTGGTAAAATACAGTACTGTACGTATAAGGTGCAGTTTGTGCGTATGTTCTGACTTACGGCGAAATTCGGTTTACGACGCCGCCTAGGAACGGATCTCCGTCGTAAGTCGAGGACTACCTGTATATATATATACTCAGGCGCTCCCACTCAGGCGCTCCAAGCCGGAACAAAGAGAGATAAGAGTCTGGCTTCAAGATAATACCCCCATGCTGAAAGACTGTTTTGAGAATACAAACTGGTCTGTTTTCAGAGAAGCAGCTACTGATGGGAGCTCAGTTGACCTGGAACTCTATGCTTCCTCAGTCCTGGGTTACATCAGTACATGCTCTGAAAATGTATCCATAAAAAAATATGTTAAATCTTACCCGAACCGAAAACCCTGGTTAAATAAAGATGTCCGCGCCTTGCTGGCAGCCAGGGACACTGCATTCAAGTCCGGAGATAAAGAGGAGCTGAGAAAGAGCAGGAAAGAACTGGTGGATGGCATTAAGGAAGCCAAGGCCATGTATGCACAGAGGATCGAGGGACAGTTCACCTCACAAGACCCACGGAGCATGTGGAAGGGTATTAAATGCATAACAGATTACAAAGGCAAGAACAAACAATGTCCCAAGGACCCATCTCTGCCTGATGCCCTCAATAAGTTTTATGCACGTTTTGATGATCCAAACAGACCAGCTAGCACCAGACTCACCTCATCACCAGATGAAGAGCATCTCAGAGTGACCGCAGCAGAAGTGAGAGGCAGTCTCAGGAAGATTAATCCTCATAAAGCAACCGGACCAGACAACATCCCAGGGAAAGTTCTGAAGGAATGTGCGGACCAGCTCTGTGAGGTGCTGGCTGACATCTTCACCACCTCACTTGCACTGGAGTCAGTTCCCACCTGCCTGAAGACCGCGACCATCATCCCAGTCCCAAAGAGCTCCACAGTGACTGGTCTGAATGACTATAGACCAGTGGCCCTCACCCCGATAGTCGCTAAATGTTTTGAGAAACTGGTCATGTCCCACATCAAGACAACCGTCAACATCAACGAGGACCCTCATCAATATGCATACCGCGAGAACCGATCAACAGAGGACGCCATCTCTTCCGTGGTCCACACTGCTCTCACCCACCTGGATCAGAAGGACTCATACGTGCGTCTGCTCTTTGTGGACTTCACATCTGCCTTCAACACCATGATCCCCCAAACTCTGATAGACAAACTATCTACACTTGGACTAAGCCCCTCTATTTGTAACTGGGTACTAGACTTCTTAACAGACAGACCACAGTCCGTGAAGATCCACAACTTCTCCTCCTCCACCATAACCCTCAGCACTGGCTCTCCTCAAGGATGTGTGCTGAGCCCCCTTCTGTTCACTCTGCTCACATATGATTGTACAGCCACACATCCAGGCTGTCATATTGTTAAGTTTGCAGATGATACAGCGGTGGTGGGATGCATCACAAACAATGATGAGTCCAGCTACAGACAGGAGGTGGAACACCTGGAGAGCTGGTGCAAAGAGAATAATCTTCACATGAATGTGAAGAAGACAAAGGAGATGATTGTGGACTTCAGAAGGAATAAACACACCCACGCCCCACTGAACATAGGTGGATCTGCAGTGGAAGTGGTCTCCAGCTACAAATACTTGGGTGTACACTTGAATGATAACCTCAGCTGGAGCAACAACACCACCAGCCTGATCAAGAAAGGTCATCAAAGACTCTACTTCCTCAGACGACTGAGACGTGCTGGTCTGAGCAGCCCAGTTCTCACCTCGTTCTACAGGTGTGCAGTGGAGAGCATCCTGTGCTCCAGCATCAACGTGTGGCATGGAGGCTGCACAGTTGAAGAGAGGAAAGCTCTGCAGAGAGTGGTGAAGGCTGCACAGAAGTCTGTCGGAGTCAGTCTCCCCACCATCACAGACATTTACACCTCCAGATGCAGGAAAAGAGCCACCTGCATCATGAAAGACCTCACTCACCCAGCACACTCACTCTTTGCCCCACTCCCCTCAGGACGGAGGTTGAGGAGCATCAAATGTAGAACCACTAGACTGAGGAACAGCTTCTACCCTGAGGCTGTTAGACTCATGAATGAATAAATAAAAATAAAATAAAAATAAACACTGCAAAATATCACATCATGCTGATGCTGATCTGTTTTCTTGTTGCTGTGTTCATCTGTGACCATCTGCTCATACAGACTCATGTTCGTGCTGCTGTTTATAATGATGTTTTTCCACTATATTAGGGCTTAGTGTATTACTAGTTGATGTTTTTCTTAGTTAATTCTAGATGTTATTACTGTTTTTCTCTTGCATTTGTTGTTGGATGTAACTGGGACCCCGTGTACATAATCTCGTTTTCATCACATGTACCACATGCGGTGCAAATGACAATAAAGACTCTCTGACTCTCTGACTCTGATATTTTTTTTCAAGTTAGGCAACAAAGTTCTCAAAAATAACCCAAAATGAAGTGATTTTGTAAGGAATGGTGTGTGTTGCTTCTCACCCATGGGTTTTTCCTGCACCTAATCACCCCAGGTGTTCTTCATTGTCAATCACAGGTGTTCCTATATATTCCGTGTCTTGTCCCCTTCTCTTTGTCCGTGGATTGTCCCCCTTAGCGTCATGTCCTGTTCTCCCTCCCTGTCACCTCGTCACGACAGCTGTTATTTTGTGTTGTGTAAATAAATGTGTTTGCTTTATCCCAGAGTCCTCAGAGTCCTGCCTGCACTTGGATTCAAACACACGCAGATCATGACTGATTTACTGGAACAAAACATCTGCCATTATAACAAATAAAGCAAAGATCAGAGTCTACACTTTAGAAAAATACTGAGACTGGGAGGTGGGTTTCAAACATTAGAAGTCCAGTTAAAAAGGTAAACTTTGAAAACTTCATGCATCCATCATAACTTTTACATTTTTTAATTACTTATTTTACACAAACGCCGAGAAGTTATGCACAACTTTTAATGCCCCTCCCCGCCCACGCACTCAAAAGGTTATTTTCCAGTCCGTGAGGCGTTATCGACACCCAGCTTCGTGCGTGCCAGCATTTTTTTATTGTAGTTTATTTTGAAAGAAACTGAAAAAAGAGGAAGCCATTCTCAAGGGCAGGGGTCTGCAACCTTCACAATCAAAAGAGCCCTTTCTGACCCTTTGTTCATTAAATTAAATGTGTCCAGGACCAAAAAAAAACCCTGCTATAATCGTCATTGTCAACTGGTGGCCCATGGGCCACTTTAAGTTTGTTAGAGGCGGTTATTCTGGCCGGTAGGGAAATTATAAAACTAAAAACATCTAATGATTGTTAACATTATATTTTTACATTTTGAGACAAATAAAAGACTGGGTTCCATCCATCCATCCATCCATCCATCATCTTTACTCGCTTCTTCCTTTTCAGGTTGCAGGTGCTCATATCCAGGTGGCAAGTCTATCACAGAAAACTGAATTCTTGTAAAGAAAAAAAAAAGACATTTGCCAAAATTTAAAAACTAAAACAATGAACTATGTAGGCTTATGTGTTTTTTTAAACATTTGTTTGTTTTTTAATTGTGGAGGGAGTTTTTCCTTTCCACTGTTGCCATTGTGCTTGCTCAGGATGGGAGACTGCAAAGAAGTGAAGATTCAACATGTCTCGTGCTTCCTTAGATAGAGAACTTTATTAATTGGCTTTTCTATGTATGTGAATGTTCCTGTAGAGCACCCTGAGACAACTTTGTTGTGATTTGGCGCTATATAAATAAACTGAATTGAATTGAGAAATTGAGTATCCTACTTTGAAGAAATAAAGCATAAAGTGAAAGGGAGTACAATTTACTCTGTGTATTAGTACCGTATTTTTTGGACTATAAGGCGTCTAAATTTTATTCAAGTTGGACACATTTTTACAAAATAATCTAAGTAATAAAATCTTGGTTGTAATCATGAACTGGTGGTTTGTGGTCATGAAGCCTGACTGGTTCACTGACCGTCATATTTGTATTTTTTAATTTATTTATTTTTCCTTTGGGTTCTGTTTGTCCAGTTTAGATCTTTTGTGTTTTTGTAGTTCTTTTGGGTCTATCCTAACCGATCGTGATACCGACAGCCAATTTAGCACCGTCCTGACCAAAATAGACCTACGGCAAGTCTCAAGCAGTGACAGACAGTTTCTGAAAATAAATAAATAACTAAATAAAATGCTGCAATTTTTTGTCCATTGTTTTCCTCCACCTCCTACTCATTTTGAAATCTGAATCTAAAATAGTTTTCTATGCCAGCACTTAATTTTTATTTATCACATTAAATCTCTGTCAGATCTTTGTGATGTGCGAGTCTGGAGTGGCAACAGTTGTACAACCCAGCATCTGTTAAATCACATGAGAAATGAGGCACCATTAGGATTTTATAACAAATATCAAGCTTGCACAACGTGACATGTACAAATGTTTTACTATTAAAAGTGTGTGAATTGTGAAATGACTTTCGTTTTATTTTTTTAAACACGTTTCCTTTTATGTGTTAGGAGGTTAAACGCAAAGAAACCTTTGATTGCGTCATTAAAATATAATAAAGTAAGAATTTATTGATGGAGTTGGAATAAATGTGTTCGCTCGTGTTCCTCCCACCCACATTGTAGCATCAACGTTTTGTACTTACACTTTACTCTGAACTTGCTGTAAACACAAACGCCATTTCACACTCCCCGGATGCTCATTAAAATTTGAGCACCGGCTCTTCTTGCCAACCAGAAAATACCCTTTCTGTTGTGGTCTTACAACCTAATAAATATGATTATGTGAAGTCATCTGTACAATGTCACAAAAGACTTGCACACATTTCATTAGTTGAGAAGTAAAATAGTGATTTTGTACAAATAGAAGTGAGCCGTAACCTCATCGTTCAGGGTAAACTCTTAACAATTTCACAGTTTATGCCTTTATTACACTGAACTTCATCAAACTGGAGGAAAAAGCAACACAAACCACCTAAATATTGTTTTGTATCTGGTATCTTATTAGATATATACTGTATATTAGGTATCTTATCAGGTCTGTCTTGTAAATGAGTCCCCAAGGCTCAGTTTGACTTACCTGTATAAATAAAGGTTGAATGAATGAAAAAAAAAATACTGTACTTGCCGCCGTACACGTTGCACCACCGTATAAGTCGCATGAGTCCAAATGTGTCTAATAAAGCGGGGAAAAACATAAATATGTGACTTAGCCGTATAAGTCGCATCTATTATGCATCACCGCTGATGCGTCGCGTTTGTTACGCATGACCACTGAAAACCTGGACATGTTGGCCGGTGTGCCAAATATAAATTGGCTGCCATATGGCAGCCACGGGAGCGTGCACGGGAGGACTTTAACAAGAATTTAACAAGATAAACACCTAAAAACAACTAATTGTTTGCTTGACATTATAGCAAAAGTGGGTCTCAGTTGAAATGTTCCTTAATACTGTAAATGCACTTTAAAGCTGCACTATGTAACTTTGTAGTGCAGTCTGTAACTTTTCTAACAATATATTTTTAACATATTTCTTCACTCTGTCACTATCTACTGACAGACTGATGTTAGACAAAGTAATCTCTGAAAAAAACTATAGTCCCCTTGCTTCTCTATCAGCATTTATAAAAACACTAAAAACACAGAGTGACCCGCCGTTAACCAGCCAATAAAAACAGAGCTTGAATTTGAATTTCAGCAGAGCAAGGGGGGCAGAGCCATATATGGCTCTGAGGGGGAGGGATCAGAATGCTTTGCCTGTTGAAAATATTTCTAAGTTCTGTGCCCTACAGAAAGTTACACATAGCACCTTTAATGGTCAAATCAGTCGCATTTCGCCTGGGCGGCGCAGCGAAATGCGGCTGATTTGACGTTTGCTTATGGAGTCCTGGAGCAAGACGAATGTGGCTCTATGGCAAGCCAAGTGTCTCATTAATAGCCACTGTTACCCATTAATGAGACACAGCTTGCCATATTAGTTGAGGGTCCTCTAGTGGCTAAAAATGGTAGTGTTCAATATTTTCCACGTCAATGGAATGGAATCGTCAGATCCAAGCCAAAAATTGGGTTATAAATATGGAGGGGGAGGGGTGTCACTTTGCTGTATAAGTCACAGACGTGTTAATTTATGCAAAAAACACTGTGACTTATACAGCGAACAATATGTTAATCCATAGGACCAGTATCAAGGAAAACTAGTGGTTTTGAAACGTTGTCCTTTGTACCGTGGTATACCTTAAAACTGGTCCTCAGCCAATCTCTATTCATAACATTTAAACAGAAACCAACCTCAGAATGGCTTAACTTTTCCTTTTAGTGCACAGTCTGAGCAGTTGTTAGGAGTTTTTCCTGGATGATGAGCCCTTACCACTCACAGAGGCAATGCGACATACAAATATCACTTTGTTCAGACGTATAGAGCAACAAGGAGATATTCCCTGGCGTCGCCAGAGTGATGAATATTAAATGTAACCTTTGGCCCTTTAAGACGCAGTGTGAGTGCAATGATCTGACCCTGTGCCTGAGCTTTTCTTAGTCACATCCTCCCCATCGAATGCACAGCCACTTATTAGACATGCTCCTGCAAAACAACCCTGTCACTTACTGTTGCTAATTATACGGGCATGGCTCTCTGCAATTCATTCCAGCTTCCTACAAGTACATACTTCAGGTCATTTTCTAGCAAGGCTGAATTATAGTATGTGTGAGTGCGAGTATAGCCTCTTAGAGGAGGTCATCGCAGTCATTACGGATCTCAAAGACATTTCCAACACGTGGACAGCAGTGTGAACATGATTGCATGTGCAAGGCTTACCTATACGATGAGGGCGCCATCATTCAGCATGGGTCAACAGCAAATGGAAAAGAGAAGGAGAATAAAAAAAGAGTTACTTATGGTGGGAAAAAACAGAACATATTCACACAGTGGGAGCAGTTTTACACTCCTAAGGAGCACCGTCATTTTAAGAGCAGCATTGGTCGCACTTGCCTCCTCCATCATCCACTCCTGAAGGCACTCTGAGTCAGTGGAAAGACACCTCTCAACTTTCCAAGTCCTAACACAGTTACTAAGTCGGTCAGCCCGACCAATGGAGCGCATCTCGCCCTAACCGTCCATCTCTGACCAAAGACATTTTCAGCTTTGATTACCACAGATGCGACGGAGCTTGAAGCCATAAACTGACAGTGCAACGAGCAGTGACATTTACTTATGAGCAATAGACAGGCTCTTTCAAACAAGCTAAACCTTTACCTATGACTGTGCTTGAGTCATTCTTTAGAAAGACATATTCACGGCAAGCTATGATGTTTTATTTGCCCTTTCCAGGAAATAAAATAGATTTAAGCTCAAAACTACAATCAGAACCAAAGAAGGTTAAAATTTAATTCACTGGCTGTGAAAACTTTTACAAAAGATTTGGATGTAACTCTACAGCCAATTACATTTTGGAGTAAATCCAATCCAAAATGGCTACCACTATTAATAGA
Source organism: Garcialebias charrua (assembly GCA_038048925.1). NCBI lineage: Eukaryota > Metazoa > Chordata > Actinopteri > Cyprinodontiformes > Rivulidae > Garcialebias > Garcialebias charrua. The sequence continues at coordinate 28,686 of JBBPBX010018973.1, forward strand.
TATTAACCAATAACAAATGTACGGTGGCCGAGGGGTGCAAATGTGCTGCAAAAAGAAAACAGCGCTCCAAAAGATAACGCACTGCAAAAGATAATACCCGCACCAAAAGCACGAACGTGTTGCAAACCCAAATGCTTCGCAGCTGCAACGCAAAAAAGAAAACAGCGCTCCAAAAGATAACACGCGCTCCTAAAGAACGGACGAGCTGCAATACAGAACGACCTGCAAATACAGAACGAGCTGCAAATACAGAACGAGCTGCAAATACAGAACGAGCTGCAAATACAGAACGACCTGCAAATACAGAACGAGCTGCAAATACAGAACGAGCTGCAAATACAGAACGAGCTGCAAATACAGAACGACCTGCAAATACAGAACGAGCTGCAAATACAGAACGACCTGCAAATACAGAACGACCTGCAAATACAGAACGAGCTGCAAATACAGAACGACCTGCAAATACAGAACGAGCTGCAAATACAGAACGACCTGCAAATACAGAACGAGCTGCAAATACAGAACGACTGCAAATACAGAACGAGCTGCAAATACAGAACGAGCTGCAAATACAGAACGACCTGCAAATACAGAACGAGCTGCAAATACAGAACGACCTGCAAATACAGAACGAGCTGCAAATACAGAACGAGCTGCAAATACAGAACGAGCTGCAAATACAGAACGAGCTGCAAATACAGAACGAGCTGCAAATACAGAACGAGCTGCAAATACAGAACGAGCTGCAAATACAGAACGAGCTGCAAATACAGAACGAGCTGCAAATACAGAACGAGCTGCAAATACAGAACGAGCTGCAAATACAGAACGAGCTGCAAATACAGAACGAGCTGCAAATACAGAACGACCTGCAAATACAGAACGAGCTGCAAATAGAAAAGCTACAACGGAAGTGCTCCAGACCACTAGGGGCAGTCGAACAAAGAACAAATCATAAAGCATATTATAGTTTTCGTTATGGCACTAGTTATTTGTGTATTTTAACCTATTTATTTTAAGAATATTTTACACTTCATCGGAACTATTTCGTTGTATTTGTTTTAATACTGTGCGGAGGAGGAGAAATGCATGAATGCCTAGTTGGGTCAGTGGTCTAAAAGAATGCTTGGGATGTGGGAGACCCTGGTTTGATCCCTGGTCTTGGAAATTTTGTGGTTTTACTTTCTTTTTTTTAAGCCTTTTGTTTTGGATAGATCGAACCAAGCAACAACAAAGAATAAACATGTAGATGTATTTATCTATTCCACCCGATCTATCCAAATAGCTCTCAAGTGAATCTCCTTTTCTCTGAAAACCTACAATGAATGACAAAATCACTGTTTTATTCCAGTTTACTTTGAATTAAGAGACACAAATCACTCAGAAATAGACTTCCTTTTAATTTGTGTTAATTCAGAATTGATCAACAGTATATTTTCTGTCATTTAATGATGATCTGTTATTTGCATGAGTGTTACTCTTATGCTGGTTTATTCTTCAGTACGAGGTTGCTTTAATTCTATGGCACAGTTCAGGGTAAACTCTTAAGTGAAACTTCTCAGCTTTGTCTCTGAGTTAGCCATAATATTCACTTTACTGGCAATTCCATCTGGCCACTTCTCTAAACAGTTATACGTTAGTGTCCTTCAGATTTTCCAACTCTGTGAACTGCAAAGTCACTCATTTATTTTCTTAAAACAGCCAAGCGGAGTGAATTGGGCTGGACCAGCCCCCCACATAAAACCCTTACTTCCCGTTTTTGCTTCAGTGCAAAGGGGGAACTGAACTAAGTTCTTCTTTAAACTGGTTGAACGTTGTGGTCAATTGCCAATTAGACCTACGTTATCAGCCAGGGTTACAGCACAGCTCTGCTGTAACTCACTCATTCCTTTTCTGAAATAATTTATTTTCTGAAAGTCTTATTTTGAAAACCACTCAGGACGTGGCCTTGTTTCTGCCGATAAAGGCACACTTCACGTATCGTTGAATCAGTAAACACGCTGAAGTCAACTGGACGTCTACTGGACCACACAATCCGTTAGTGTCCACACTGCTTCTCAACTCTTATCTCCAGAGACAGAACGTCACCAGGTAAAGAGTCGCTGATTGTTTGCTGAGCGTGCGGGAAGCCCAGCTGGACTCGTTTGAAAAAAGTGTCACCCTGTCTCATTCAAAATAATTGACTTCTGTTAAACTTCATCTTTCATTCCTTAAACTTCCTCCTTAAACTTATTTCTCCTAAGCTAGTAAAACTCTTAAGTAAATGTGCCAGCAGAAAAGTTAAACCTTTACTTGTCTGTTTGTTTCAATTTGAATCTTGTCTACCGTAGTTTATATGAAATCTAAATCAGAGCTATCTCGATACAAATGTTTGATGTACTTTCATGATTTTCTCAATAAAAGGTTCGTCTCCTGGTGAATCAATATAAGTTGACGTTTCTCGTGAGATTACATTTTGTCTGGTCCCATTTAATCAATTTAATCCAAAAAAGAGTGAACTCGTTAAAAATTTGGGTCAGATAAAATCTGCTCCAACTTTATTTGGAATATGGTAAAGTCAGTAAACTGACCAGAACCTAAACTCCTACATAGGCATACCAAGAAACAGGGCTTCATTTGTAAACAGATCGATGCAGAAACGCAAATAGCAGGTGGGTTGGAGTGGGGGGTTGAACATTTTAAATAAAGCAGATGTGATTTCCTGCATTTTAGTGTATTTTAACAGGTTGTTAAACATCTATGTGCTTTTAAATTATTTTTATTTTTTTGTGGACCCATAAGAACCGGTTTGCGGACTCCCGGCGAGGGGGCGTATGCAGTAATCCAGAAAAATCTACACACAAGGGGTATTTGTATAATGTACCCTTTACATTAAAGTTGTAAGCATTGGTTGGCCCAAAAATTGGGTCTAAAAGTTTGACCCAGTAGATGGGTCTCATAGAAGCTGTTTCTTCTTCGTGGTCCACCATTTTATGCCAGAAGTTGACCAAATCAAACCTGATTGGACCTCTTCTTTATGAAGCATATTTTAGATTTTTTTATTTTTTTCTTTTATTTTTTACCAATTAGACATTTAATCAAATAGTGTGTAAAATAATTAAAATCCAGTATGTCGGATCAAACTGATATAGTCATTTAACGGAGTACAAACAGGCTCAGTTAGAGTAGAGCTCAAAACAAGTAGTCAAGGATAGTAGTATGCAGGTACTGGAATGGAAATTATTAGGGATGCACGGTATTGGATTTTTGACCAATATCCGATATGTTAAAACTTATTTGGCCGATAACTAGGGATGCACCGATCCACATTTCTCACTTCCGATCTGATACCGATACTTATTAACTCAGTATCGACCGATACCGATACTTTCCCGATCCGATACTGTTCAGGTATTTGACTCTGTATAATGAAACTTTTGCACCCAAACTATTCATTTTAACATTGTGTGAGATAAACCCAATGAAGACACTCTTAAGCCTTACAATAGGGAACCCCCTATTGTAAGGCTTAAGAGTGTCTTCATTGGGTTTATCTCACACAATGTTAAAAAGGGCAGTCACAGATTGTGATTGAACACAAGTGCTCTTTGAAGCTGGATCGGAAAAGTATCGGCAGGTTTGATCCGATACCCGATACTTAAATAATGCTGGTATTGGATACCGATACTGGATCGGATCGGCCCCATCCCTACCGATAACCGATACTAGTACTGATGTTTTTTTCCCTAGACCTAGAGACTACATAGTTTTCTCGGCTGTGGGAGTAAAATACTACATTATTCTGTATGGTCTTTGTCAGTTTGGTCTGCTACAAAAATGCAGATGCCAAAAAGGGGCTGAAAATGATGAAACACTTCAACTTGGATTATGTTTAATGTCAGATTTTTTCAATGAGTAAAAACAATGCCACATAGTGTATATATACAAAAACAGAGCTTTTATATCGGTGAGCTATTTTAATGCAATGGCCGATGTCCGATATTTCACTTTAACACCAATATCAGATGATACCAATACAGCAAACCCTCGACCTACGTCACCCGCGACCTACGGCAACTCAGACTTACGATTTTATCATATTTAATAAAAATATGATAAAAAAAAAAAATTATTATTATTATTTTTTTTTTTTTTTTAATGTTATTAATTTCATGTGTATAGCACTTTGTTGCAGCTGTGGTTGTTTTAAATGGCTTTATAAATAAAGTATAATTATTAATATTTCATTTTTAATTACAATTTGATCGTATTTACGCAACTTCCGGTCGTTTCCGGTCGCCATTTTACTACTGTACTGCGGTCAATGGAGCTCTAGACGCTCCTGTCAGCTGGCTTTAGAGGACCGTGTGTCCGTTCAGGGTTGCCTCATACGGATAAATTTGCTGGAAACACTCGGTCAACTCTGTGGACGTCTCAGACCCGGAGGAGCAGCCGCCGATCGCCCCCGTGATCGCTCTAACAACGCCGCCCGACATGCTAACGACAGCAGCTAACAGAGCAGCTAACACAGGCGAAGACACCGAGCCGACATGCCGCGGAGGGGCCATCTGCGGCCGGGAGCTCGCCGCAAATGTCCGCCTGGCAGTCGGGGGACACCGAGCTAACGCGGAGATACAAAGCCGACAGCCTTTTTGAATGAACTGACATGCTAACCAGTGCTTCTAATGGCGGGGCCTAACCGTAGCTAACGCCGAGCAGTTGTTTTGGATGGAGGACATCGCGGAGAAACGGCTTTCAGTAAGTTTTTTTTTTCTGGCTCCAAATATATGAAGTTAAGAAGCTAACAGTCATTCTTTTAAACAGTTTTGACCACGTGTGTGCGTGTGGAGCGTAAGGAAGCTGGGGGAGCTCGCACCCGAGCTGATGCTAAAAGACAAAGGCAGGCTTTGACCAGCTCAAAGTAAGACATTATATTTTTTATTTATTGTACAGTACTGTATTCATTTACTGTACAGTTCTGTGCATGTTCATGGCCTAGTATGTCTGCTTGTTCAGTCTCATGCCATTAAATATGTGTGCGGCGCTCCGTTAGCGGTATAGCCGCGACCTATGTCAGAAACGCGGACCTACGACAGGCAGGTGTTTTTGGTCCGCGAGGTACGACAAAATCGACCTAAGTCACACACGTAGGTCCCAATCCCTGACGTAACTCGAGGGCTTGCTGTACTATGCAGATAATATTGTGCATCTCTGTAAATTATCCATATTCAGTGATATAAAATTCAGTTAAATGTTTTGGCCTGGTTCAGATCATGAATTATAATGTTAAAGTTGCTCATAAAAAAAAATAAAGAAAATTTTACTTTCTACGTTTTGAGTCTCATAGATAATGATATTTCATGTCTATGTTCTGCACATGTTCACCTTCCAGCTCTCAGCAGTGACACCCAACAGAACAACATTGTACATGGGCAAGGTTTTTAAATAAAATTAAATCAAATTACACATTGATTTGTGCAACTATATGTATACAAATATATTATGTATTTCTAGGTTGCAACATCAATAATACAAATGTCTTGGAAGACAAGTTATGATCAATTAGTTATGACCTTGTTTAGGTAAATGTTGACACAGAGTCATTCAGTCTCATTTAAACTGAGAAGTGCCGTTAGTTAAAAGCCTCAATTACAGGAGTAGAAACATTGTTCCACAAGCAGCAACTGACAGTTGTGGAAGCAGCTTGCTTTTGTTGAATGTTCTCCAAACACAATGGAGCTTCAGTCATGTGTGACGAAAGCAAGCTTCCTATGAATGGTAAAGTAGGACAACATCTGGTGTACAGAGCAAGCAAACGCCGACGCCAAGCCTGGTAACAAGTTTTTTACTATTTCCCCTCTCCACGATGAAAAACAACAAGTTGCACGCCACGCTGCACGACTGCAGTTTAAAACAGAGTCGTGCTAGAATGAAAATCCAACGATGCTCAGTCAGGTCATCTGGAAGGTTTTTTTTTTTTTTTCATGTTGAGATGTTTCAACCATCATCCATGCTCAATAATCCAGGTCTATGGTTATATTGCAATTATTTGCTTGGTGGCTCCTCAGATCGAGGAATTCTTTGGATGAAGGATGAAAAATCTCAGCAAAAAATAAATAAACTGTCCAGATGACCTGACTGAACATTGCTGGATTTCTACTGGTAACTGGATTATTGAGCATGAACTTTAGTGTCTACAATGAAAATGCTCTAACTAGAGAAACTGAAACCTGCTGAACGAGCCAACGCTTACTTGAAAAACAGCAGCGGTTGAAAAGTAGAAAAAAGTTGCTGAAAGGATTGCAGATAAGCTGAAATGATCAAAATTAGGTTCAAGGTAACCTTAATGTCATTCTCATCTCATGTGGTACATGAGGTGGAACAAAACTGTGTACTCAGTGTCCCAGTTACACCAAAAAAGAATTCAAATAAGACGTTCAAGATGGCCGCGCACACGTCCACACGTATTTTTCTCAGCTGCTTGTAATTTCCTTGTTTTATTCCTCTATTTTACTATATTTTTTACTTCGTTTTTTCTACTTCACTTAAATTCAGTGTTTTTATTGCGTTTTTTACTTGATTCTTTTAGTTTATTCTAGATGTTTTTGTTATCTTTTGCTCACCGCGACTCCAGCTTGTTTACATCCTGCGCGCGCCTGTTGTGTCGGCGTTCAGTCCTCCAGCCTTTGAACACGGTGCAGATCTCCCTGGAGCTCCCTCCATGCTTCTGGTGTAAATCTGTGGCTGTCCGCTACTGCTGGTGATCCCGAGTGACCGGGTGACCGTGCGGCGCGCGGCAAAGTCCGTGCCTCTGCCCGGGGAAGCGTGCGTGGAGGTCCTGATCTCGAGTGGATTGGAGCTTCTCACCTGCCTGAGGTGGATTGGAGACCGTGTGATTCATCCTGCCTGGAGGATCTGCTTGCTGGGGGTGTCGCCCAGCTGCAAGGAGCTGTGGACCGGCTTCTGGAGCTGCACGTGTGGATGTTCGCGGTGGTATGGAAGACAATTACTGCCAATAAAGACGACCAGGTGATCGCAGTACTTCACCCATAAAAATCTGCTGATGCTTCCTGCTGCCTGCTGCCAATAAGTGGTATTTATTTTCGCCTCAGTCATCACCAAAAGGAGTGAGTAATTTCAAGTTTTTTTTTTTTTTTTTTGTTTTTTTTCCCTAGACTTTCAATAATTTTTTTTTTTTTGGACTTGCATCTGACTGCTGATATTGTTTTAAAGGGAAAATTGTGAAAAGACTCTTAGTTGACTTTGGAGAGATACTTTTTTTTTTAACTCTCCAACCTCCATTTTGTTTTCAGCTGGAGGTCTCCCTCCAGTTCTTTTGTGTTAATGATAATGCTATCAGTTGTGACTCTCACCCTGGCCATAATGTCTGCAGGACTCAATTTGGAAAACAATACTGGTACTCAAACTGAAATGTTCTCCCCCCCACTGACCTCACATGATTCAGGTACAATGTCCTGGAAGACCATGGATCGCACAAACTGGTTCTTCCTGTCTTTTCTCCCCAAAACAACAACCCCCACTGATTTAAGAGCCTGGTGTGTCCTTGTAATAAAAAACTACTTCGCCCTCACTGAAACTGAACCCCATGATGATGGACGACGGAGAACTGTCACTGCTGGAACACCTACTACTTTCAAATGGAAAACTTTACTTGTTCTGTTACTTCTTATCTCTGGAATCGAACAAAATCCTGGACCCCAGCTGTTAAATGACATTTGTACACCACTTGAATTTAAAAACNCAGAGAGTAACTTCTGCACATGCAGCGATACTGAGACGCTCCTTTGGTATTGGGATGGAAGCAAATTACAAATGTAATCCTGCACATCACGGGCGCTGCTGCAGCCGGCGAGCAGACTATAAATTTCACTGCACAGGAAGTTTATTTATTACCACATCACCAGACTCCCCATTTCCCTCTCAGTTAGCTGTAGGCGCAGGTCCATCTCTGAACTACTGGGGAATCAAGAGAATGATAAATCTGACGGTGCTTTAGCTGCGCTGCGTCTTGCTGCCTGCAGGACGAGCCATGAATTGCTGATTAGATTTGGATGTTGTTTGTTTGAGTACTGTATGTGTATGTTCGCTTTTACAAGGGCATTAGGTGCGTTAGTGTCTGCTCTGGGACTCATTTATACAGTCCTGGCATAGAAACTCACTTATTTTCCTCCTTCCCAGCCACCTCAGACCTAATCTGCATCTAAATTTCTAACAGAGCATGAACCAAAGGCCCCATGTGATCAACTTGTTGCTGACAGATATGCAATCCAAAGCAAAACCTGGTCCTGGAGTTTGTAGATGTGGCTAACCTTCAGCTCAACACTTTGTTCAGAGTTTACATCATACTCTCGTGCTGAATAATATCCTCAGATTTGAAATCTTATTGTTTATTTTCCTCATAAAATATATTTTTCATCTTTGCATCTGGTTGAGAGGCCGTAACAAAGATAAAAAGCTGTATATGTGCCCAAAATGGCCCCAAGAGGAGGAAATCATCATCACATTGGGGTCTCTCAGGTGGACATAGAGGACTCAGGGTAAAACTGAAAGTTTCTTCTTTCAAAGGTGCAGAATGGAGGGTGCTGGTCCAAACGCAGGTGGAGACAGTGTCCACACATAGCGTTCAATACCTGACGATCCCACAAGTGACAGAAACCCTGAAGTGACGTGAATACAGGCAAACACACATCGTGACACTGAGAAAGAAAGTGTTTTTGTAGATCAAACAAACTATAAGTGTTGTTTTTAATAAATGCACAGCTGAGCTGAAAGGTCCACAATCATTTCTACAATGTGTTTAAAAACTGTTTTTGTGCTTGAATGCAATTTAGGAGCTCATTTTTAAGGTTTTAGTTAATATCAAACATATTTCACATTTGTAATAAAATAGAGTTGTTTTCCCCCCTTCCCATGGGCTCACCACCTATGGGAGGGGCCAAAGGGGTCGGGTGCAATGTGGGATGGGTGGTGGCCGAGAGCGGGGACCCTTGCGGTCTGATCCTCGGCTACAGAAGCTGGCCATTGGGACATGGAATGTCACCTCTCTGGTGGGGAAGGAGCCTGAGCTAGTGTGTGAGGTTGAGAGGTTCCGGCTAGAAATAGTCGGACTCACCTCAACACATGGCTCTGGCTCTGGAACCAGTTTCCTTGAGAGGGGTTGGACACTCTTCCACTCTGGAGTTGCCCCTGGTGAGAGGCGCCGAGCAGGAGTGGGCATACTTGTTGCCCCCCATCTTGGTGCCTGTACGTTGGGGTTCACCCCGGTGAACGAGAGGGTAGCCTCCCTTCGCCTACGTGTGGGGGGACGGGCTCTGACTGTTGTTTGTGCCTATGCGCCAAACGGCAGCGCAGATTACCCACCCTTTTTGGAGTCCTTGGAGGGGGTATTGGAGAGTGCGCCTCCTGGGGACTCCCTTGTTCTGCTGGGGGACTTCAACGCTCACGTGGGCAATGACAGTGAGACCTGGAGGGGTGTGGTTGGGAGGAACGGCCCCCCTGATCTGAACCCGAGTGGTGTTCTGTTGTTGGACTTCTGTGCTCGTCATGGATTGTCCATAACGAACACCATGTTCAGGCATAAGGGTGTCCATATGTGCTCTTGGCACCAGGACACCCTAGGTCGCAGTTCGATGATCGACTTTGTTGTCGTCTCATCTGATCTGCGGCCGCATGTCCTGGACACTCGGGTGAAGAGAGGGGCGGAGCTGTCCACTGACCACTACCTGGTGGTGAGTTGGCTCCGATGGTGGGGGAGGATGCCGGTCAGACCTGGCAGACCCAAACGTATTGTGAGGGTCTGCTGGGAACGTCTGGCAGAGTCTCCCGTAAGACGGAGCTTTAACTCCCACCTCCGGGAGAGCTTTGAACACGTTCCGAGGGAGGCGGGGGACATTGAGTCCGAGTGGGCCATGTTCCGCGCCTCTATTGTCGAGGCAGCTTATCAGAGTTGTGGCCGCAAGGTTGTTGGTGCCTGTCGTGGTGGCAACCCTCGAACCCGGTGGTGAGGGATGCTGTCAGGCTGAAGAAGGAGTCCTATTGGGCCTTTTTGGCCTGTGGGACCCCGGAAGCAGCTGATAGGTACCGGCAGTCCAAGCGGCATGCGGCTCGGGTGGTTGCTGAGGCAAAAACTCGGGCGTGGGAGGAGTTCGGAGAGGCCATGGAGAATGACTTCCGTACGGCTTCGAGGCGATTCTGGTCCACCATCCGGCGTCTCAGGGGGGGAAAGCGGTACGCGACCAACACCATTTATGGTGGGGATGGCGTGCTGTTGACCTCAACTCGGGATGTTGTGAGTCGGTGGGCGGAATACTTCGAAGACCTCCTCAATCCTACTGGCACGTCTTCCACTGAGGAAGCGGAGCCTGGGGACTTTGGGTCGGGCTCTCCAATCTCTGGTGCTGAGGTCACCGAGGTGGTTAAAAAGCTCTGCGGTGGCAGGGCTCCGGGGGTGGATGAGATTCGCCCTGAGTTCCTTAGGGCTCTGGATGTTGTGGGGTTGTGTTGGCTTACGCGACTCTGCAATATCGCGTGGACATCGGGGGCAGTTCCCTTGGATTGGCAGACTGGGGTGGTGGTTCCCCTATTCAAAAAGGGGGACCGTAGGGTGTGTTCCAACTATAGGGGGATCACACTCTTAAGCCTCCCTGGTAAGGTCTATTCAGGGGTTCTGGAGAGGAGGGTCCGTCGGATAGTCGAACCTCGGATTCAGGAGGAGCAGTGTGGTTTTCGTCCTGGTCGTGGAACACTAGACCAGCTCTACACCCTCAACAGGGTCCTGGAGGGTGCGTGGGAGTTTGCCCAACCAGTTTACATGTGCTTTGTGGACTTGGAAAAGGCATTCGACCGCGTCCCTCGGGGGGTTCTGTGGGGGGTACTCCGGGAGTATGGGGTACCAGGCCCATTGATATGGGCTGTTAGGTCCCTGTACGACCGGTGTCAGAGCTTGGTCCGCATTGCCGGCAGTAAGTCAGGCTCGTTTCCAGTGAGAGTTGGACTCCGCCAAGGTTGCCCTTTGTCACCGATTCTGTTCATAACTTTTATGGACAGAATTTCTAGGCGCAGCCAAGGTGTTGAGAGGATCCGTTTTGGTGGCCTTAGAATCGCTTCTCTGTTTTTTGCAGATGATGTGGTCCTATTGGCTTCATCAGATCGTGATCTACAGCTTTCGCTGGAGCGGTTTGCAGCCGAGTGTGATGCGGCCGGGATGAGGATCAGTTCCTCCAAATCCGAGGCCATGGTCTTGAGCCGGAAAAGGGTAGCATGCCCTCTCCGGGTCGGGGAGGAGGTCCTGCCCCAAGTGGAGGAGTTTAAGTATCTCGGGGTCTTGTTCACGAATGAGGGAAAACTGGAGCGTGAGATCGATAGGCGGATAGGTGCAGCATCCGCAGTGAAGCGGGCGCTGTACCGGTCTGTCGTGGTGAAGAGAGAGCTGAGTCAAAAGGCAAAGCTCTCAATTTACCGATCGATCTACGTTCCCACCCTCATCTATGGTCATGAGCTTTGGGTTGTGACCGAAAGAACGAGATCTCTGATACAAGCGGCTGAAATGAGTTTTCTCCGCAGGGTGTCTGGACTCTCCCTTAGAGATAGGGTGAGAAGCTCAGTCATCCGGGAGGGACTCAGAGTAGAGCCGCTGCTTCTCCACATCGAGAGGAGCCAGTTGAGGTGGCTCGGGCATCTGGTTAGGATGCCTCCTGGACGCCTCCCTGGTGAGGTGTTCCGGGCATGTCCCACCGGGAGGAGACCCAGAGGAAGACCCAGGACACGCTGGAGGGACTATGTTTCTCGGCTGGCCTGGGAACGCCTTGGGATTCCCCCAGAGGAGCTGCTCCAAGTGGCTGGGGAGAGGGAAGTCTGGGCCTCCCTACTTAGGTTGCTACCCCCGTGACCCGACCATGATAAGTGGAAGAAAATGGATGGATGTTTTCCCCCAAAGCCTCAAGGAACAGTCAAATTAAGTTTAGCTAATATTTGCAACACAGTTTGTGGATGTGTTGGACATTTGTGTGGATTTAAACTTTGAACATGACAGAAAAGATAAAACATGAGGAATCAGCAGCACGACAGACAAAGAAAAACTGAAAGATGAATGATGGGAAAATAAAGAAACAACAGAAACAGTAACATTAAAATAATGATAATCGTAATTTTTCACGTTTTTTTCTGATATCTGTTAAAGCTTCCTATGGAAAACTGTTTTTCAATGTTTTGCCAATAAAAGCAGTTTTCTCTACATGAAATGTTTGGGTTATTTAAAAATATTAATAGCCTTGTGTGTGCTTTTATCTAAACATATACAATTGTTGTTTCTGACAAACTGCTGTTATTGCTCACTTTCTATCTCTTCTCATTTATTTGGATCCCCTGCTGTTATGTTATGCTCTATTCCTTACTTTGAGCCTTTTATGAACATGCAGCAACCTTCGGCTTGTTCCATACGAACACATTTATTTGTTCAACAAAGTTACTTTTTGTAATGTCAAGAAGACCAGTCCAATAAAAAAATAAAATAAAAAACATTCTAATTTGTATTAATAAAGAAATAAACTAGATTTGCATGGTACTTCTGTCATAATAACGGTTAATGGGTCCTTACATCAAGAACCTCTGAGTAAAATGGCTGTCATAAAATGTCATAAAATCATAAAATGGCTGTCTGTCATCAATCCTTCTGTCAATGTTCTGAAAACTGCCACACAGTCTACCTGCGATGACTTTCAGAGCTATTTTGTCAACAAAATAGACTCTATCAGACAGAACATTGTCAGTTCATCCAACACCATCCAGTCATGTGCCTCTGCAATAACCACAGCTGTTTTTGACCAGTTCGACCTGGTTTCATTGCCTAACCTAGCGAGAAGGTTGCCGGTTCAAATCCCGGTCCGGGGCCTTTCTGGGTGGAGTTTGCATGTTCTCCCCGTGCATGCGTGGGTTTCCTCCGGGTACTCCGGTTTCCTCCCACAGACCAAAAAACATGCTTGTTAGGCTGATTGGTGACTCTAAATTGACCCTAGGTGTGAGTGTGAGAGTGGATGGTTGTTTGGTGTGAGTGAGACAGGTCCCTCTTGTAAATGAGTCCCCGTGACTCAACGAGGCTAGCCTGTATAAATAAAGGTTGAATGAATGAATGAAAAAAACCTCACCAAGGTGGTTCAGCAGATGAAACCAACTAACTGTTCTCTGGACATCATTCCCTCTAAAATGTTCAAACAGTCCTTTGATGTAATTGGTCCTTGTGTTTTGTCATTTATTAACAGCTGTCTATCTTCAGGTTTTGTGCCATCTGCTTTCAAACATGCTGTGGTCAGGCCTCTTCTCAAAAAACCAGGCCTAGATCCTACAGCTCTCTCTAATTTCAGACCAGTTTCCCATCTGTCATTTCTATCAAAGGTCCTAGAAAAGATTGTTTTTATTCAACTTCAATCTTTTCTAGAACTCAACAACCTGTTTGAAAAATTTCAGTCAGGTTTTCGAGCTCGTCACAGCACTGAATCTGCACTGCTCAAAGTACAGAATGACATTCTTCTGTCTCTGGATGCAAAAAACCCTGCTCTGCTGGTGATGTTAGACCTCTCAGCAGCTTTTGACACCGTCGACCATCAGGTACTAATCAACCGCTTGTCTCAGCAGGTTGGCCTCCAGGGAGCTGTGCTTGAGTGGTTCAAATCTTACCTGTCTGGGAGAACTTTTTCTGTCATGATAGGCGATCTGTCCTCCTCTTCATCAACCCCTCTGACCTCTGGCGTACCACAGGGATCTATTCTAGGGCCAGTCCTCTTCTCTCTTTACATGCTGCCATTAGGATCAATCATTGCACGTCATAACCTGTCTTTTCACATGTATGCAGACGATTTACAAATCTATCTGCCAGTCACTCCCAACCCCTCACCCAGTTCAAACACTCTTGTCAACTGCTTAAATGACATTAAGCACTGGCTCTCTCAAAACTTCCTCCACCTAAACACAGATAAAACTGAATGCATTTTATTTAGTGCACCTGGTGACACCAGCAACATCCTTCCCAGTCCCAGTGTTGGTTTTCCCCTCCCCCACTTCAACCCGGTGGTCAGAAATCTTGGAGTGCAGCTTGACTCCAACTTAAAGTTTGATAAACAGATCAGTTCTGTTGTCAAGACCAGCTTCTTTCAGCTCCGTCTGCTCTCCAAAGTCAAGTCATTTCTCAGCCGTAGTGATCTGGAGAAGGCCATCCATGCCTTTGTGACCTCCAGACTTGACTATTGTAATTCAGAGTCAGAGAGTCTTTATTGTCATTTGCACCGCATGTGGTACATGAGATGAAAACGAGATTATGTACACGAGGTCCCAGTTACATCCAACAACAAATGAAAGAGAAAAACAGTAATAACATCGAGAACTAACTAAGAAAAACATCAACTAGTAATACACTAAGCCTAATATAGTGGGAATAAACAGCAGCACGAACATGAGTTTGTATGAGCAGATGGTCACAGATGGTCACAGATGAACACAGCAACAAGAAAACATATCAGCATCACCATGATGTGATATTTTGCAGTGTTTATTTTAATTTTATTTTTATTTATTCATGAGTCTAACAGCCTCAGGGTAGAAGCTGTTCCTCAGTCTAGTGGTTCTACACTTGATGCTCCTCAACCTCCGTCCTGAGGGGAGTGGGGCAAAGAGTGAGTGTGCTGGATGAGTGAGGTCTTTCATGATACAGGTGGCTCTTTTCCTGCATCTAGAGGTGTAAATGTCTGTGATGGTGGGGAGACTGACTCCAACAGACTTCTGTGCAGCCTTCACCACTCTCTGCAGAGCTTTCCTCTCTTCAACTGTGCAGCCTCCATGCTAATGCTTTGTATGTTGGTATTAATCAATCCTCCATCTCCCGTTTACAGCTTGTACAGAACTCTGCCGCGCGCTTTTTGACCAACACACGAAAATATGAACACATCACTCCTGTCCTGTCCTCTCTACACTGGCTCCCGGTTCAGTTCAGGATACAGTTCAAGCTGCTCCTGTTTGTTTTCAAAGCTCTGAATGGACTTGCTCCTCTGTACATCTCAGAACTTTTGAAAGCCCATCAGCCCGGCAGAGATTTACGATCTGCCAGTCAACACCTGCTGGAGGTGCCTCGCTCAAGGTACAAACAATGGGGAGACCGGTCATTTTCTGTTGCCGGCCCAAAAGCCTGGAACAGCCTCCCCCTTGAGCTGCGTGCCACCTCTGATCTGACTCTGTTCAAAACCAGACTGAAGACCCACTTGTTCAAAAAAGCTTTCAGTGTGTAACTTTTATTACTTTTGGTATTTTAATATGTAGCATTTTTTATTTCCATTGCCTTTTTATTTCCACTTGTTCAAATAAGCTTCCAGTGTGTAACTTTTATTACTTTTGGTATTTTAATATGTAACATTTTTTATTTCCATTGCCTTTTTATTTCCACTTGTTCAAAAAAGCTTTCAGTGTGTAACTTTTATTACTTGTGTTATTTTAGTGTTATTTTAGTATGTAGCATTTTTTATTTCCATTGCCTTCTTTTATTGCTGTTGTTTCTTATTCTATTTTCACTGATTTATTGTTCCAGTTTATTCATCTTTTTATCCTGTTAAGCACCTTGGTCAATGCAAGGCATTGTAGGAAGGTGCTATACAAATAAAGTTTATTATTATTATTATTATTAAAACTACCACATGTGTGTTTACCTCCAAAAGCAGCCTTCATGACTGAAAACAGGCCAACAACAGCAGTCGTATGAGGTCAAGAGGTCTAACAAATTGGGCGTAATGGTATGTATTTACACTCATATTTATTTAATAAATATGCTTGAGCCAAACTAAAGTTAAACACATTTTTAAAACAATAAACTTATCGGCCCGGGAGAAACTTTCCAAAAGCCATGTGTCTGAATGTCGAGCTGCAGCTTTTTATCAGCCCTGACTGATACCAGATATTCTTGACAAATGTCTTAATCTCTTTCTCATCCATCCATCCATCCATCCATCATCTTCCGTTTGTTCTGAAGTTGGGTCATGATGGCCGCAGCTTCCAGCTCTTCTGGGAGGTCTCCAAGGTGTTCCCAGGTCAACCAAGATATATACATGTATGTAGTCTCTCCAGCATGTCCTGGGTCTTTCCCAGGATCTCCTCCCAGTCGCACATGCCTGAAACACTTCCCTCGGGAGGTGCCCAAGAAGTATCCTTATCAGATGCCCGAACCACTTCAACTGGCTGTTCTCCATGTGGAGGAGCAGCGGTTCTACTCTCATGATAATTGAACTTCTCACCCTGCCTCTAATGCCACGTTCCCACCAAA
>JBBPBX010018974.1:0-30076 GCA_038048925.1 Garcialebias charrua
TGTGCTGTCAGAACATGTGCAGACTTTGCTGCATCACTGTAGGCTGTGAGTCAAGAATAGGCTTTTCTGAAGTTAAAAATGGAAGAAAGTTTTGTATACGGTAGTTTTTCTATTGTAATTAAATTCTTTCTTTGTGATTCAGACACTACAAACAACGCCTGAGTAGTAAAAGTCTTTCCAATCCTTTTCATGGTTAAATGCTCTCTGTGTGCTAGCAGCGCGCATGCTCTTTACAAATTGTAGGTGCAAATCCGTTAAATTGTCACAGGCTTTTCACTTTATACAAAAGTGACAGCAATTACAGTAACAGTGCAATAAAAAATAAAGCATTGCAGTATATTAACCATTATAGTGTTTAAAAAAGAATTCAAATATTATGCAAAATCTGCAGATGTAACAAAGATTGTATTTTTCTCTGCTCTTTTGTTTTATGGGATGTTTCTTATTCTTACCTGCCTTAGGACAACGGATAAAAATTAGCTATTGTGCTAACTCCAGCATATTTACATTGAGGCTTACTGCTGTCATGTTGATTAATATGCATTGTCCCAACTTAAATAAAAAAATAAAATAATTATAAAAAAATAAAATAAAAAAAACGTTGCAGGCATAACGGGGTATACCGTACTTTCCGCCGTACACGTCGCACCGCCGTATAAGTCACATCAGTCCAAATATGTCTAATAAAGTGGATAAAACATAAATAAGTTGCTTCGCCGTATAAGTCGCATCTATTAGGCATCACAGCTAACCACCTAGAAATTTGGGTTGTCCATTTTGTTGTGCCAAAAATTGATTGGCTGAGGACTTCAACAATAATTTAATAAGACTAACATTTTTTTTTAATTGTTTGTTCAAAATGATAGCAAAGGTGTGTCTCAGTTGAACTTTGTTTTAATAAATGCACTTTAATTATCAAATCAGCTGCATTTCAAAAGCTGATTCATGGAAGCAGGAGTGCGCAGAGGGAAGTCTCGCTGTGCATTTCATCAAAATTTACAAGATAACCACCTAAAAACAATTATTTGTTTGCTTGACTTTATAACAAAGGTGTGTCTCAGTTGAACTTTTCCTTAATAAATGCACTTTAATTATCAAATCAGATGCATTTCGCCTGGGCGGCGCAGCAAAATGAAGCTGATTTGATGTTTGCTCCAAGCGTTCTGGAGCGAGACGAAGGTGGGTTTTTTTATGGCAAGACAAATGTCACATTAATAGCCACTTCTACCTATTAATGAGACATTTGGCTTGCCATATAGGTCGAGGACCCTCTAGCGGCTGAAACTGGTAGTGTTCAATATTTTCCATGTCAGAATGAATGAAATAGTCAGATCTCAGCCAAAAATTGGGTTCTTTCTTTCATTTACCCTTTATTTATCCAGGTAGTCTCATTGAGCCACGAGAACTCATTTTCAAGAGAGACCTGTTCAGGGAGCAGATGGTGGGGGTTAAGGGCCTTGCTCAGGGGCCCAGAGTGGGGCGAATGAGGGTGGAGGCAGGTGTGGGTGTTTCACCTTTTTCCACCCATATTTTTTGATGTTGTCAGTACCGGGGCTTGGACCGGCGATCTTCCGATCACAGGCCCACCGTCTCTAACCACTGCGCCACCACTCCCCCAAAATAGTTCTTTTATAAATATGGGTAAAAAACATATATTGGTCGCTTTGCTGTATAAGTCGCAGGACTTGCAAAGTTATGCAAAAAGGTATGAAATACACAGCAAAATATACGGTAGTTTAAACAACATAATTTTTGTTAGTTTTTTGTTTTGTTTTGTAAACCTAACTCAAAAACAGAAATACGTTTAGGTAACCTATATGTAAAATTTCAAGTAAAGTACTGAAATGGAAAATTACATCTTAGATCTTGTACATCTAATATCTTTTAGCGTACTGTTTGGCATTTGCTCAGCATATATCTTAGTGTACATCTAAGATCCTTATTTACTGTTTCTTTTTATACTTTATATTTTGCTATTTGGGGATGTAACTGAGACATTGAGTACATAATTTTGTTCTATGTCATGTACCACGTGTGATGAAACAATAATAAAGTTGACTTGGACTTGCACACTCAGTTCAGTAAAGACTTGTCCAATATCTCTATTTTTTATCTCCATTTAACTTTGCAAAATGCTACAATTTACTGAAGTAGAAAAGTAGAAAAACAAAAGGTTTCACTGCTGCCTTGTTGGAGGGGGCTTTATCGTTTCTAGTAATTTCACTTGAGCAGTTTTAGAGTTCACTCACCCTAACGTCATTCGTCAGCTATTTTTACCGCTATGAATACTCAACTGTGCCAATTTTGAATTCTTGCAAATAAATAAGAAACTTTGACGGAATATCTTTGAATATAGAAAGAATTTGACTTCTCATACTCAAAAAAACTAATATATGAGCCTTAAAAACGTCTTAGCAGCACAACCCTGTTAGCTAAATAAAATGACAGCTTGACATAATCCTCAAAGTCTTTGCATAACAATAAAACTTAATAATGCTTCATAAGAATTCACACAACTGAGACCCATTTTCTTATTTACATTTTGCAGCATGTAACTTGTGCCACAATTGTTGTGTTATTTCAACAATTCATATATCGAAACATTCAGCTCATTCAGGACATTCCTGCTATAAATTTGTGCAATTTGAACGCTGGTTTTCTTTTGTGCAGCTTCATGATTCAATTATACCATCACACAAGCTGAGGTGTTCTGATTCCTAATTAAAGCTGATTACATAAGAAGTTCAGGGTCTGAATAGAATCTTGCTTCACATTTCAGTGCATCATAAAGCATTTGTGAATCTCTCAAAAAAGCTCATGTCCTTCAAAGTAGAAAGAGTTTCTGATGAAAGCTTAAAGACGTGTTCTCTCTTGTGCAATGATGTAATCCAAATTAATACATCCATCCGAGAACTCGCATCATAGTTCCTGAAATCTGCTCCATCTAATCCACTGGTTTAGGGAGTGCATCATTTACTCAGCTGATAATGTTTACAGACTGGTTTGGTGTGTAAATCCAGTATTAACATGCAGCGAGATTCATGGTTCTAACAGAATGGGGGGGGAATAGAAATTGTGTACAAATACAGTAGTTTAATATGCTAATGGGTATATGGTTTGGTTGTTTGGTTTTTATGTTTCCACCCCTGGAAAACACCTTAATGAAAAGAGAACAGCCTTCTAACGTGTTCAAACAGATTGTGCTTCATCTCTCAGTCTGTGTTTCAGTCCCTTAAATCATGCCACATAAATTATTTAATTCACAGTTTCAGGCTCTTCACTGATTTCCGTCATGCTAGTATTTAGATGTGGGTCCAGACCTCTGTCTGCTTATGGCTTGTGAAGTGTTGGATAGGGGATTTTCAAGCATAAAATGTCATCCCACCAGCTCCACTGAGCCCAGGAGCATGAAATGTGATCCTTGGTTGAAAAGGTTGAAAACACTTCAGTGACAAGGCAGCTGCCGTTTATTTGTTTGTTTGTTTCTACACACATTCACATCAACCTAAACTGTAAGATTTCCATCAGTCACACATTGCTTATCCAGTTAACATCATACACAGAGTATTTTATAAGCACAGATGTTAATACGCAGCAAGTTGGGCTTGGATCAGCAAGAAAGCAAAGCATTTGAGCAGCATCCAACTGCCAGCAGGACATAAAATATTAAGAACTCAAATAGCACCTTTTAAATTTAACAAGGTTGAGTCAGGTCCTCTGGATGGGTTCTATTTTGTTGAAACGTTTTGTCTTAATACTTCTTCTGTCTGAGGAGCTGCAAGCAGGAGAAGCAGAACAACCACCGGCTAAAAGGATGGCCCAGAACAGAAGAGCAGCAGCGTCAGGCCAATAAAAGACGAAATGTTTCAACAAAGAAGAATCCATCCAGAGGACCTGACTCAACCTTGTTGGATACCGTATTTTCCGCCGTACCCGTCACGAGTCCAAAAATGTGTAATAAAGTGGAAAAACCCATAAATGTGTTGCTTCGCCGTATACGTCGCATCTATTATGCGTCACCGCTGACAACCGGGAAATGTCGCTGCCGCGGCAGCGTGCACTGGAGAACTTTAGCAAGAATTTAACAAGATTAACATTTAAAAACAACTATTTGTTTGCTCAACATTATATCAAAGGTGTGTCTCGGTCTAACCTTTCCTTAATAAATGCACTTTGATGGGCAAATCAGCTGCACTTCGCCAGGGCGGCGCAGCAAAATGAAGCTGATTTGACGGTTGCTCCAGGCAGATGACATGGCAGCCTATGGCAAGCTGATTGTGTCATTAATAGCTACTTTTACCTATTACATGATACAATGGCGTGCCATACTACTTGACTGCCATCTAGCGACTGAAAATAGTAGTGTTCAATATTTTCAGTCAGAATAAATGAAAATGGTCATATCTCAGCCAAAAATTGGTTTATAAATATGGAGGAAAAAAATCCATAAATATGTTGCTTCGGCGTATAAGTTACAGGGCATGCAAATTATGCAAAAATATAAAACTGACTTATGGGGCGAAAAATACGGTACCTGGATTATTGAGCATGCATCAGCATCTTTTAAAACTTGTTTAGATTATACAAAATGAATACAAATGTGTTTTTATATACACACGCATGCTTTTTACTACACATACTACATGCCAATTAGCATATCAGCATGGGGGTGTTGTGTCTTGCCGTTTCAACACAATGAAAACTGGGCATCAAACCATCAACCTTCCAGTTTGATCCACAGCTGACTCGATGTTCTCGGTAAAAAGCTCAGAGAGGAGGAAAATGCTGTATCCAATATTAGAAAAGCACTGCATTTTTTGCACGGAGCATCAATTTACTGCTGTTTAAGGGGCAGTTTGTATTTCCGTCTTGCACTTAATATACTTTTTCATGGAAAACTGTATCTGAACAAAAATATGGGCCGTTTTGGGGAGGCAAGGATCCTTTTTCGTTTTGTAAATGCAGCCTAGATGCCAACGTAAAGCAGGTTTTTCTACAACAGCTGCCATAAATGTTTAATTTTTAAGTTGTTACTTGCTAATATTTGTGGTGGGGCTGCTAAACATTAGGGAGTTAATTTTATAATAAAATTGTGCTGACACACTTCAAATGATGTATGCCTGTATTTAGTATCCAGCTCAAAAGTGCTTATGAGTAACTTTAATTTCCGTGTTGTAAAGAGTAAAAAAAGACCTAAAGGAACAAAGAAAACAATAAAATGCACACGTTAAAGTAAAATAATTCCAAAGAGGCTAATAAACACTGAGCTGAATCTATTCTGACAAAGAAGGGAGGAAAAATGCAAGCATTACCAAACATGTCCCAGATTTGACTTTGACATGTAAGCATTTTCTATATTTGTTTATTCTTTAGCAATTAATTGAATATTGTGAAGTTTTGTGACGCTCCATGGCAATATTTTACCTCAAAAACAATTTTAACTATTGAGCAAACAATAGCTACGCTATATGTTTAGTTAATATTTCGTAAAAAAATAAAAGTGTGACTATTTAAAAAAAACAAGAATGAATTGGGAGTTGTGTATGAAAACAGCATTCGTCACCTGTTTCACCAAGCTCGTACAACGTAAAACCATCGATCTGAAGGTATCCTTGAAAGCGCTCTTTGTTCACCCACGTTGACAGAACACCGTCCTCGTACTCTGCAACACAAAGAGGCAGAATCGTTCAAAAGCAGAAGGACACAGCAGCTTTCAGACATCCAGCCTGTAAATCTCAAAAAGAAGGCAGAACATTGTTTTGATGCCTGGACTGTCAGAAGATCACAATGTTCAGAGCATGAGAGCTCATCGGGGGGGCGAAAAGTAAAACTCATGCTGAGCATTCAAAGAACAGGGGAGCTAAACAATGATCAAAGCAGCCTGAAGTAGTCTGGAAGGCTACGGAGGGTCTTGAACACAACTGTTTGATTCTGGGTGAGCAAATAGACCATCTGTGCACACTTTAATAAAAAAATAAAAAATAAAGGAACTAGAATATTTTGCTCAAGCTGGATGATGTTTACGGAATCATGCAAAATCACCCCATAATTGTTTTATTTACCAAATAAGTTGTCAAGAACATTTAGAGTGAGCAGAGCAGTTATGTTTTTCCCCCTGCATTGATTTTTGACAGCTATTATTTATGTTCTCCTTGTACAACCGGCCAAAAGAAAACATTTATATTCAGGTGAGAGCTTTATCATATTTTTATGGAACAAATGTGTAATTTGACATTTTCATCAGATAAAAAAATGTTATCTGAAGCCATCATCTATCGCATAAACCTTTTGTTTACATGTAAAACTGACTACGGTATTTTTCCAACTTTAAAGCTACAATATGTAGTTTTTGAACACGCTGGCACTTAGAAACATTTTGAACAGAGACACGTTTCTGGTCCCTCCTCACTCAGAGCCATATATGACTCAGCTCCACCTCGCTCGCGCTGCAGCCTGGAATGCTCCGCCTCCACTACGTCCCGTCTCAGCCGCTGCAAAGATCTGTGATGATTATATGTTAAGAAAATGTTCTAAAAAATAAAATAAAAACATGGAGCACTGGTCCAGCAAAACAAAAATACCCTGAAATCTGCAGAGCTTCACGCAGCCACGTTGGACATGATTTAATTCGCTCGTGACTAGGGGTTGAACGAGTACATAATTTTTAAACTCGACATTAACATAAAAAAAACTTGAGTGGCACTCGATTAGTCAATGACGTCACAGTGTCTTATGATGCAAAATAAATAAATAAATATAAATGCATAAAAACGTCTTTACAAAAGAAAAAAAAAGACCAACAAAACATT
Organism: Garcialebias charrua; assembly: GCA_038048925.1. NCBI lineage: Eukaryota > Metazoa > Chordata > Actinopteri > Cyprinodontiformes > Rivulidae > Garcialebias > Garcialebias charrua. The sequence goes on from JBBPBX010018974.1 coordinate 6,810, forward strand.
GGGAGCATTTATTATGCTCCTATCATTTATCATACTGCAGATAAGTCACAGGAAAAACAAAACTATTAGTTATTATTAATATTAAAAGTGAAAGTAAGGCGCTGAACCGAAACTTAAAAAACAAATGGGGCCACAGCCACACCGTACCACCGCCTGCAGTGCTGTGCAATTTAGGTTTACTTTTAGAGATTGTGTTTATAGGTTTTTAATAGGTCTAGAGAGATGAATATTTGTTTCTTTTTGTTTGTGAAACGAGAGAGAGGACGCCGTTTCGGCCGTGTTATATATGTGACCTGCAATGCAACACTGCCCCCTGCTGTCACAATCTACTACGGTGTTCAAAGCAAAGAAAATCAACAGAATGATTCAATGAGTAGCGCAATTTATAAAATTATAAACTGTTTTACCTTTTTGACAAGACTGGACCAGCTCCATACATCCGTGCGCACAAAGGAATACATTTTGTAGCGTCTACTAAAAGCTAAAAGCTACCCCGAGCTCGGTTTTTAATCACGTGATGTGACGTACTGACGTTACCACGACGTGATGACGTCACTACGGGTACTCGAGATGGACAAAAAAGCCTCGATAGAAGTCAAAGCACCCGATCTGTCGAGAACTCGGTTACTCTGTTAAACCATTACTCGTGACTTCCTCATTTCTGTCAGTGGAGGTCTGGAGGAAGAAGCAATCACTTGACTTTTGGCAAAAAAACAAAAGAAAAGTCCAGAGCAGGGATGAAGAAGGGAATTTAATACATTTGTGTCACATACAAAACAGTTTTGCATCGCTTTGCAATTATTTCAACGAGAACCTGCGCGGCCGCTGCGGGCTGACAGGCGGGGGCGTGGGTTGGGGGGGCGTGGGTTAGGGGGTGAGAAGTGAGAAGCTCTGTTTTTATTGGCTGGCTGTTTTTATTGGCTGGTTAACCGCGGGGCGCTCTGGTTTTTATAAATGCTTTTATTACCACCGGGAGACGCCAGAGGACTATAGTTTTTTTCAGAGATTACCTGTCAAACATCAATCTATCATTAGATAGTGGCAGAGTGAAGAAATATGTTTAAAAAATAAGTTACATACTGAAGCTTTAAGTCACACTTTTAGTTTGGCCAGTCCTGCGACATATAGTCCGAAGTGACTTGTGTACGTTTTTTTTTTCCTGTTCACGAAGCAATTTTTGACTGATGCATTAAACCCCTAAACCTCCCTCCGGAGTTGGAGTTGTTCAGAATCGACACAGAGGATGAATAATTCAGTGGATTCAGTGATGTCAAATGCATATGTAATGTGTCTATAAATGTGCCTGCTGGCAGAGATTTTTGATGTCTTCATTCGTGTCCTGATAAGGACAAGGTGTGAAAAGATATTTTTTGTAATACTACTATCCTCTCCTCATGGCCTTTTCCCCTTTTCCTATCCAAAAGAATAAGGGGCCACATTCTTAGGAGCAAAGTGCACTCCGCCCATCTTTCAGACAACTATACGAACATAATCTCACTGTATTTCAAAGTCAAAAGTCAAAGTCAACTTTATTGTCAGATCTGCAATATGTACTGTACAGGACATACACAGGACCGAAATTGCGTTTCTCTCAGTCCCTCGGTGCAACAGTAAACATCTAAACATTGAAACACTGAAACATATAATAATAGACATAAGCATAAAATAGTAAAACTAACACTGTCCTGAGTTTTTTGCATAGTGGTATAAGAGTATGAAAATTTACACCAACTCTAAAACTAAAACATTAAACATTTAATGAACATAATACTGTCCTGAGTTTTTGCATACTAGTATAAAAAAAAGAGTATAAAAAGTATAACTAAAATAAACTAAAGGTTTCTAGCATTGACATTTGCAAAGTGGCAAAGCAGCGTATGAGTTAATGTACACAGTATATGTATGAGGTAGTAGTTGATGTTGTTATAGAGGCAAAAAGTGGCATATGCAGTAAGGCACATTGGGCATCCCTAAATAAGACCGTTCAGAGCACACTGTATATGTATCAGCAGTGGTGTAGATATTAGAGTAGTGTAAATGTAAACAGTAGTAATTACATGTAAGCAGTAGTAATAAAAGTAAACAGTATTAATAAATGTAAACAGAGAATGTAAACAGTATTATGATTATAGGCAGTGATGTAATACAAACATTAGTGCAAGTATGAGAAGTAGTGCAAACTGTATGAGCACATTTCAGTACAATGATAATAAAGCTTATTCTGATTCTGAATGAGAATGAGATTGGTGAATTCACCAGTATCTTGCTTGTCGGACTCACTGGCTTGATATGTTAATTTTGCCCATTCAGGATCCCAGGTATGTTCTGTGTGTTGCTGTTATTTCAGATTAAATGTCTGTTCTTGCACTTTGTGAAATACACTTCTAAATAAATGCGACTTAAACTCCGAAGCGACTTGTATATGTTTTTTTCTTTCCTCTTCATGAGACATTTTTTGAAATTGGCTGGACTCCAAAAGTTAGTTGGTTGTACATGTGAGCCACATCGTTTCTCTACGAGCATCTGGAGGCAATAAGTGTTGTTATGGTTAAAACAAAGTTAGGTAAAAAAAAAGAAAAGGCACAGTGGGAAAAGGATGCTCATATTTAACACCAAACATAACCAGGACCTCATTATGACACGGTAATAAGTTATGACGACCTTTCTGCTACCATTAAATTAATTACACGAACACTGATCACTTTTAACACAAATCTTGTGCTGCAAGGCCTCGGAGGAGTTGGGAGGACTATGACATGACAATTAAAACCCCTTTAAACCTTTAAGGTTGTACATTACAGTAGTTTCAGGACCTGTTTTCAGTGCTGCTGCTGCGCAGGCTGAGAAGCCGGGCTGTAAAGACTGCTGAGTCAGTCGATCTAGCAGACATTCCAAAGGATTCTTCTCCACAGATGTTTAGGCTTTATAGACAGCATGCAGCTGCCCAACTTTTTCCCCCAGAGGCAGCAGAACGAAGGTGGGGGGCGGGGAGGTTGTACGGTCTGATGAAGCTCTCCTACACTGACTCAACTCGCTTCACCTTGAAACAAATTAGAGCTGCTCTCGCCCCGAGCGAGAGGCCTCAGAAATTTCACGCTGCCCTACAGGAGCCTGTCAGCCAAGAGTTCACACAGCGGGAGACGACATGCAGAGATGAGGGGCAGGAGGGGGAATAAAAACAGACAGCGGGTGGAGGGAGGATGATCCCGTGTCAGAGTTTGGAGCAAAGGTGGGAGGAAGCTTGACACTTCTCAAGGATGAAGGTTAATGGCACAGAAGACCTCCAAGACTACGGTATGCAAATGAAAAGAGAAGCGCTGGGAGAAGCATGGAAGAACAAGCAGGGAAGCGGGTAGCATCATTAAAGATGACTCAAAACAGAGGGGGTAGATGAAAAACAAGCTACCAGTTTCTCCTCTGGTACATTTCAGGAATTGTTGCAATTTATTTCACGTTCAGAGTTTGCAGACAAAGTGTAGAAAAACCTGAGATTGTGCGTAATGTTGACCAGCAGGCTAAGAGTTGAACAAAAATCTGAATTTACATAACGCATTTCTAATTTAAGATAATTATAAGAATAGATATAATTAAGAATAGATATACTGTAATTAAGATGTTGTTTTAGTGTCAGTTGGGGTTAAGAAAGAGAAATACAAGTGGATCGTACCATTATAACTCATGAAGAGAAACCGCACAGCTCCTTCGCGCTCTTTCTGTGCAAACTCTTGGGGGAGAAGGTACGAATTTCTGTTTTCCGTGTTCAATAAGTGTATTTTAAGCCTAAGAAATTATCATTTTACTACTGTTCTTGTAAAATAATGTGCTTTGGGACACTTAAATGTTGTTTAATAGTGTTGGAACAGTGTAAATAGTTAGCTAATAAATGTCACATGAAACATTGCTAGTCCATGTGCTGAAAATAATACTATTTGTGACTAAACAGGCACTGTGGAACACCAATGAGAAAAAGCCTGTTTTTGGTGACTATTTTCTGCTATTTAAATGCAGGTATGTGATGTTTTATTACTTTTGATCTGGGACTATTTTGTTTTGTTTTATTATTACTATTTTCTTTGTTATTTATGTACTGTTTGGGATTATTGTGTCCATCTTTGGGTTTGGTGATTATTTATTGTACAGTAATTACTTTTATTTTATTACGCGTTATTCCACACGCACGCTTTTTCTGTGGAAACTCTTGGGGGAGAAGGCGCTGTGGAACACCAATGAGAAAAAGCCTGTTTTTGGTGACTATTTTCTGCTATTTAAATGCAGAAGCATTAAAAGAGCCTTCAAAGCAGATGTCGTCTGGCTGTTACTCTACACAAGACACAACGCAGAATCAACTACGCTACAAAACTGATAATTAAATAAATGATAATTAAATTAAAAATAATTGTCATTTCTAATTTAAGATAATTATAAGATAGATAAGATTTAACTCGCCTATCCGCGTTCCTGTTTTTTTATGAATGCTCGTTGGAGGCTTGAACACGCATCAAACCCGGACTGGACCGTCTTATGAAAGGGGCTATTAAGAGGCAGTAGATAAATCAGACTGAAGGCAGTCTGTATAGTACTAGCAGTAATAGTATTAATATATTGACCTGATTACATAAAAAACACCAAATGTGGCCCAAATGAAGTAGATAAGGAGGAGAATGGGATTAATATGTGAAGCAGTGAAAATATCAACTGAAAAAATATTCTTGATCGATACATTTTCAAAACCAAGTTCAAACATCTGCTCAAAGAACTGCAGCTTTTGACACATTCGCCTCAACTTTCACCCCAAGAGGCTTTTCTGACTTTAGGCAAATGATCAGAACCAGTGTTTAACCTTTAATCCATATTCAAATAGTCGCCGAGGTAAAGACTTTATCAAAGCAGCGTCATTAAGTTATCACCTGTTTAAGTGTGATCTCAGCTCGTCATCACTGCATTCATCAGCCTCTGCTTTAAACGCACCTAATAAGCGCATGAAAGACGTTCTGCCTCACAGCTTCCACCTTTATGAACATTTCCATAATTGGAGCGCTAGAGCTAAACCACTGATGCAGAAGAACGGAAAGCATCACGTCGAGCTGTGAGCAGAGTGAGCGCTCAGAATGCGTTTACAGACTGCCACATCAGTAAACAAAGCTGCGACAGTATGGCAAAAAAACAAACAAAAAAGAAACGGGTGGTAATGTCCATGCCCGTGTGTGTGTGTGCGTGGGGTTAGTAAAATATCTCAAACCACTGAATGAACTTAAATGAAGTTTAGGGGAAAAACACCTAATGTACATTATAACTGATTAACTTTTAGAGCCAACTTAACTAAAGATGGCCGCCACAGCCAACTGCACTAAAAAATGAGCAAAAATTCTGTTTTTAGCTGAGAGTCATTATTACATTGACCAAATGCTACTTCTTGCACAAAATATTTGCTCACATATATACTTAGTATTAATTGCTGATGTGAACCCTGTCTGTCTGTTAGCAAAATATCTCACAAATCACTGGATGAATGAGAGAAACTTGGCACTGGACTGATTTTTGGAGTCATTCCAATTCAGAACAGACACTTCAGATAATCAACATTAGCAAACACAAATATGGCTCAAACTCAGTAAATTTTATAGATATTGAACTAAAAATTGGTGCACATAACAGAGTCATCCACATGGAAAACAGCAGGTGATTCCTTCAACAAGTGCTAAATCTTTTCGTATGAAGCCATCATATCAGCCAATATCTTTATTTGTGAACATGTATTGATCAAAAGCTCTCAGTGCCTGAAGCCCAACATCAGCACAGCCGTTCAACACTGAGAATTTCAATTATTATTTATATATCAGCCTTTGTACTAAACTATATTTTAATGCTGTTCTTTAAAAGGGATGTTGCCATTTGGGAAAGTGCATTTCAGTAATTGAACTTTAAACAACAATGTGTTGGTTGGATAATTTAATTTTACACAAAGCAAGACATATTTTCAGAGTGGCTCAGCTCAGTGAGAATTGCTTTTTCTTAAGCACAGCAAGAGCACAAAGTGTGACGTGGACTTTTAATATTTTGAATCTGCTTCTTTACAAGCTGAAGCTGCAAAAACAAAACACCAGGGGAAGAACATAAAGGTACTTCAACCTAATGGTACTTCTTCCACGTAACTGGTAACTGTTAACAACGACCCACCCTCTTCATAATCTACATAAGTAATGTAGGTCAGATCATTCCTGATGCATCCTTACATTTTTATGCTGACGACACAGTTGTTTATTGTCGAGATAAAACAGTTCCTATGGTTTTCCAGCTTTTAAAGTCTGCTTTCAACATCATCCAGTCAGATTTGTTCAGTCTCAAAATGGTGCTAAAGGCTGATGAAACCAAAGGGATGTTGTTTTCAAACAGGAAGTTGGTACCAGCAGATCTTCCTTCTATTTTATCTTCGGATGTTTCTATTGAGTTTGTCTTATAAATACTTGGGTATCTTGGTCAACACACATCTCTCTTTTAAGTCTCATGTCGAAAACTTGGTAAATAAATTGAAAGTAAAACTGGGTTTCTTTTTCAGAAATAGAACACTAAGAAACAACTTGCAACTGTTTCTTTCCTTCCCACCATAGACTACGGTGACATTATTTACATGAACAGTCCTACAAGCACCTGCAGATGTTGGACACTGTCTATCATGGTGCGCTAAGATTCATAACTGGCTGTAACTACCGTACCCATCATTGCACCCTGTATTCACTTTTTAACTGGGCATCATTAATTTCACGCAGATTATCTCACTGGTACATTTTCATCTTTAAAGGGGACCACAGATGCAAAATTCACTTTTTAATGTTTTTTTAACTCTACTTTGGGTATTTACTTCTTAAAAAACAGTCCTAGGGCCAAAGAAATGCACCCAGTGGTTTATTTACTCTAAGTAGATTTATTTTTCAGGGATATAAATGTCTCGTTTTCAAATCCTCGTGCTTGTGATGTCACAAGCGCCAGGACAACCCACCCCAACCTTAGTCCAGCCCCTAACCTAGCAACCCCTGGTGATGCTCCACCCACTTCAGTATATGAGTCCAGCCCCTCACCTAGCAACCCCTGGTGATGCTCCACCCACTTCAGTATAAAAGACGTGACAGTTGTTTTTCCTGATTTCATCTCATCTTTTGTTTAAATGTTCTTAATTTCATGTGTACAGCACTTTGTTGCAGCTGTGGTTGTTTTAAATGGCTTTATAAATAAAGTATAATTGTTATTTTTACGTTTTAGTTCAATTTTTAGCGTATTAGCGATCGCTCCCAACGAGCAGCCGGCAGACGTAAAACGAGCAGATCACCGCTGCCTGACCATGCAACGAGCGGAGCAAAGCGGGCGGGGATTGGACATGCCGGCGAAGGGACCATCTGCCGCCGGGAGCTGCTGGCTTTTGAGGACCGTGCTCCGATCAGAGGTTGCCTCATACGGATAAATTATCTGGAAACACTCGGTGAACTTTGTGTATGTGTCTGCGATCGCTCCCAAAGCGCCGCATGCAACGAGGAAGCGGAGCTAAGCGGAGCTAAGCGGAGCTAAGCGGGCGGAGGAGGAACGAGCTAACATTAGCCTCGGATTCGGGTGGGCTAATGCTAACAGGTGCAGCAAATGGCGGCGCGCGCATACGGCTTTCGGTAAGTTATCTTAAGCTAGCACTAGCCATTTCTAAAGTGCATGAAATGCTAACGTAAACCCTTTGGAGGGCAGAGTTAATGTAAACAGATTTTTGAAGGGCGTGGCCTTCAGAGCTCATTATCATAAACAGCCTGTTCAGAACAGAAGTGAGAAAAGGCAGAACTAGAAAGGGGATATTTTATTATCTAAGAATTATTTTGTGTATTAAATTGAATGAACATGGTCTGGATAGCCCACAGACATACCATAGAAATTTATAAAACCAATATTTGGTCTCCTTTAAATCACTTCTTGGTCTGTTGCCTTCATACATCTCCTCCTACATGTCACTGCATGAGTGCAGCTACAGCGTGCGCTCTCAGGACATTAATGTATTACTTGCAGTGTTCCCTCAGTGCAGAGTGAACTTAGCAAAAGGGCCTTCTCCTACTTCGCTCCTGTTTCCTGGAATTCATTGCAAAAAGATCTGAAGCTGTTGACTTTGACCAGTCTAAAGGATATTGAACAACTAAGTTCATGGCAAAAACCAATGCAGACATGTTCCTGTTTTTAGTATTTTACATCGCTTTATAATGTAGCTGCTTTTGTTTCGTTTTCATACAATTTCTTCTATTCACTTTTCATTTTATAGGCTTTTTATATGATTGTCTATTGTCTGTACCTTATCTGTGTTCTTTGTTAAAACAGGTCTCTCTTGTAAATGAGTCCTCGAGGCTCAATGAGACTAACCTGTAGAAATAAAGGTTGAATCAAAAGAACATGATGAAAATTGTTTGCATATTCCTGTAGGTGGCAGCCTTGAAAATGACCAGGTATTAGGAAAAAAAAAATACAATGAAGTTTCTAAAAATGTGCAAGTGCAAATATGCAAGTCAGGCAATATATTATCCTCAGCCAGCATAAAACCCTGTCACCAAGTGCCTATGCAAATGTGTCTCAGAGGTTTAGCTAAATAACATTAGATAAAAAAGTTTCTGACGGAGCAGTATGCAAAATGAGGGCAGCAGAAGAGCATAAAGGAGGCTCAGCCCATTCATTTTGATATTTATTATACAGTCGGTGGAATTTCATAGAGACCAGTCTTCTGAGAAATACAACCTCTACACAAGTTTATAAAAAGATTTTTAAAAAAGGAACATCTGAATCGTTTTCTTAAAGAGGACAAATTTATTTTCCACTGTCACCGTAAGTAGGATGTGTGGACTATTTGTGAGCCACAATACTTCATATTACAAATGTTTTTCTTAAAACTGTTTGTGAAGAATTGAAAGGGAGGAGAAGGCAAAGACACAACCAAGCCATTTTACCACTCTCCTTCTTCAACAGGTTTAATACGTCGTTGCCATGGCAATGCGAGGCATTTACCACAGCCTCTGCATCAGGGTCCTGGAGGACTCAGCAGAGAGTGGCGTTTTTGTCGTCAGCGTTTGCTGCAACGAGCCTCTGCTGCTGCGGTTCTGGAGCATGAAGCCGGCCTTCTGTAATGGTCAGGTGGAGCAGTCACATGTGACATATAAGGCAGCGGTGGAGATGGATTTTGTTCTACGGGTGATAGACCGCGCGCCAAACCTTCCAAACAGCTACTACTGGGGCCCGTTTGTGTTGGCGCTGTGCCTCGACGCTCTTCCCTTCCAGTTCCGGCTCTCATCTAGGATCCAGTGTTGCGCTGATTTACAAGAATCCATGAAGAAATGTGGTAAACTAACATTGCTACGATCATATAAGTCTTAAACTTCAGCAACTTCTTGCGTCAAATATGATTGTTTTGCTCCGAATTACTGCAGAATTTGCACAAATGTTTGATGAATTGGTTCTTTTTTTTGGGCCAAACACCGAGGTGTGCCATGCACGTCCGCCCTGAGACAAACCACCACATCACTGGCCTAACCACACAACTACAAACGTGGGCAGAGCCTTGGCTGCTATATGATGAGCCAGGCACAACATCAGTCAGTGTGGTGAGGAAAATTAAAGACTAGCAGCCGGAACGGGAAAGTACAAGAGGAAGACGTTACACAAAGAACAGAGGGAACAGATGGAATGAACAGTCAGCTTTTCAAGAGAACTTTGGTGAAGAAGTGTATAAGAAAAGGACTCACCATCATAAGTAAAATGACCTCCATCCTTGAAGACAATAACAGCAGGAAGCTCTGACAAAGACACGGACTGTGAAAGACAGAATGTTTTTCTTTTAAAATGGTCTACATCCAAAGCTCTTTGTGTTTTATGAAGGTCTTTTAAAGTTTTTCTTTTGAGATTGGCTGTTTTTCCCGTTTATTCTCAGTCCAGTTCTTACACCAGATCATTTTTTTAGAAATAAGTTTAAGCTTCTTAACTTAAAACATAATTCAAGTACTTAAAATCAAGGATTTAAAGTTAAAGTTAGCAAAAGAACCAGTTTAAAGTTGGATCTTCAGCACTTTGCCGTTACAAGTTTGTCCGAGAAACAATTACTGGTAGTTCCTATTTTTAGACGCACCTAAATTGCCAAAGGTAACACAGTCTGAGTGGCTGAATAAATAAAAAGGTTAAACACCTAATGGATGAACTGAGGTGTGTGTCCTGTCTCCTGTTAGATAAGGCTCCAGCTCCCCACTTTTGGTCTTCACTTGTTGAGTTTCAACATTTTTAAGGCTTTTACACAAGACATGCCAAGATATGCAAGTTGTTCTACAATACCGGTAGCTTTTTTAAATAAATTTTTGTGGCAAAAGTAATATTTTTTGATGGTCAGACTTTTATTTTTTGCCTATTTCTATACATGCTGCTAAAAATTTATAAATATTAAAATATGCCTTTGCAATAACTTGGTAAAATGCCTAAATGTCCCATTTAGAATTATCTGCCAGTCTGTTATGTGTAGATTAGAGATGCACCAATCCAATATTAGTATCGGTACAGACATCGGGGGAAAAAAATCTTGATCGGGTACTGGTAGAGCTGCACCGATCCGATATTAGTACTGATATTGAAAAATTCTTGATCGGGTATCAGTGACAATGTGATTGATACATAAGGTGAGGAGCTGATTGCTGTAAATTTTAAGTCAAAGTCAACTTTATTGTCAGATCTGCAATATGTACTGTACAGGACATACACATAAATATCTGCCATTCAAGCTAGTGAAGCTATTGTTTTTTTTCCCTCTTACTTCAGCTCCTTTTTCATTTGTTTTACATTATATTTAGAATTCCTGAACCATTTGAAAGGTTTGTTGAAGTTTATTTTTTCATGTTTGCCCACAGTTCTCAACCTATTGTTTTTGTCAGTTTCAGTATCTTTATTATTGTTTATTTTACATTGGATGTTATACTCATAATTGCACCGACTGAACAAATTAAAGTTGTGTTTTTACATGTCTGACCAAGATTGTGAAGCTGCTGGTGTGTTTGTGCTGTACTGGTGCAGAGTTTTCAATAAATGTATAATTCAATACATTTACTGTATGTCTGCGTAAAAATAATAATAATGTTTTAAGTTAATTCAGCACTGTTTTTCTGTATCAGATCGGTATCGACCGATACTAAACCTCAGATATCGGTATCGGAAGTGAAAAGTGGATCGGTGCTTCTCTAGTGTAAATGCAGCATAGGTCCTTTAGGAGCCTTTTGGACACACAAATGTTTCATGGATCAGTGTTAAATTACATAAACGAGCAAACTTCTTCTTCTGAATGTGTTCAAGTACTGCACAGACAATTTAAAAAAGCAGCAAAAAAAAACCCACAGAAACCCCTAAAGAAAAGTTGACAAAATACCATTAAAATACTTTCAAAGACATGAGATGTGGATGATAATGTAGATTTACCCCTGGTAAGGATTCCTCTGAGGCTGAGAAGAAGTAGGTGTAGACGATGAGCTCAGATGCTACATCGTTGTACCTCTCCTGAAAAAGAGTAAAAATTAAGTTTTAAACATTTCCCAACAGCTTCTTATACATTCAGAGCTCTTGCACAAAACCTGATAATTGTTTTAATTATGTTTAGCTCCATGCTTGTGCTGAAGGTTGGAATAAAAACATCTGGATGTATGAGTGACACAAAACGGTGTTTACTTTGAGAGGAGACTCTCCACCGACGTACACAAAAAGAACATCATGCCGTTTCATCACATGCTCAAACATCTGCTTGCTGGGAAGGGCTCGAACGGCTGGTCTGAAAGAATAAAACACTAAAATTATTTTTTATGAGCATTTTTAATCCACATCTGAACAGAGCATAAATAAAATGAAGCGTCCAAGCATTATTTTTGTGCCGATGGTGCCACCCAGTGGAGATTTAACAACAAGCTCTTCTGGACTGAACTCTGGGCCAAGCTTTTGATCATCCCCTCTGTCATGGATCGAGTGCGATTCCCCTCAAGGAGGAGAAAATCTGCCAGGCTTAGTTGATACAGTAGCTTAAAGTGGAGCATCAGAGGCAGAAATCCATTAAGCTATGAAACAAATATGGCCTGCGTTGATAAGCTTGGCTTGGATGGATTTCGTTAGCGCAGCATGTCTCCTTTTGAAGTAAGGCAAGTTCTGCTCGGTTCTTAGTTTAGTGTCATTTTGTTTAACTCACCCCGCCACTCTGTTGGCAAACTCTACAATTTCATCTTTTGTTCTCGGTCCCTTGTAGCTGTAGGCGAGATCTCCCTTTAACCTGAAACATGAAGACAAGACAAAAACAAAACAAGAGTAAGAGGACACTTCTTCTTTAATGGGATTCAATGGATTAACATTAAATAAATATTTGCATGAAATACCATTGACTGGAAAAGTAGTAAACAATAGTAATTTTGATTGTATTAAGACAGTTTGTTCTGACAATTATTCTGTTTGAGAGTATTCAGTGGTTTACCCTCAGTAAAATGGTCAAGATAAACTTCAGTCATTATCAACTGGTGACCCATGAGCCACTTCAAATTCATATGAAGGGGTTTTTGTTTCCAGCCAGTGGAGGTGACTACATAAGACAAAAATTATAAAATTAATTTTAACATTTATTAACATTTTTACATTTTAAGGTTAAAGAAAAGACCACATTTATGCAAACAAGGGGACAAATATATTTCATAAAAATTTTAACCCTGAACTCTGCAGGTTTATGAGAGTCTTCCTTTTATTTTTAGAAAAATTAAAATGAATATGTGTCCCACTTTAAAGTAACGAAGCATAAATTCAAAGTGTATTTAAATATTATGTAATTGTGACTGTTAAAATTTTAATTCAGATTTTGTATTTACTTTAACTTTATTAGGTCTAGCTATCTATTAATTAATTAATTAATAATTCACCATATTTCTTCTAGGCAGCTTGTCCTAAAGGTATTCCAAATAATTTCTGCTGGAATTGACAGATTGATCCCATTTTAAAGCCAGAAGTTGGAAAAATGAAGTAGCTAAAGCTAACCAACATTATTTTCTCCTTGTTTGTGGAAAAAAAAAAACTATTAAAACGTAATTTCTCTTCACTGTGTGTATAAAAACCAATTAATTTACATTTTGAATTATGTTTGGTCAAAGCTTCAAGGAGCTGCAGACCAAGGACCAAAGAGCCGCATGTGGCCCCAGAGCCGCAGGTTGCAGACCCCTGATCTAGCTGCTTTTCTCAGCTTTTATCCAGTACCGTAATTTGCCACAGAACACAGTTAGGTTCTTGTTTTCATATAGAAACACAGAAAAAAATAATTAATGTTGCTTTCCAAAACACAACTACGGTAAGTTACAGCAAATCTTTATTTGAGCTTATTGTAATTATTGAACTGGACTAAGAAATAAAAAAAAAATAGAGTTTTAACAATCTTCTTCAGATCAAAGAAGCAAAGATCTGAAAGCTGTCTCTTTAAACTGCTACAGCAACAACAAAATCCATCAAAGAGATAGCAGAAGTGGTCAAATCAATGGGGAATTATGTTCTAGAAAAAAGGACACACCGATGTGCTTAGCAACATAAAACACAGAGATGTCCATAGGCACAAAACAAAAAAAACAAAAAAAAAAGCAGTGATAACAAGAAGTGAAAACCCTTCTAACACATCAAGCTGTATAAAAAAAATTTGAAACTGCTTTTTTTTTCTACACAGCAAACTGCAGAAGAGTGCTGGGGAAGGAAAAATATATAAATAAATGATTTGGAACAACTCCTTTAAAGTAGACATCATTATCTGTAAACTACACGCAGGCTGAGTGACAGCATGAGCACACGGGGCTTCCTGGGACACACTACTGATGATGAAACGGCAGCAAAATGATGAACTTGTCATGTGTTTAGGGGGAAATCATCATCTCACATGCAATCAAATTCTGCAGAATTGTTTGTAAAGCTTTTTAAAGAGAGTGCAGATGGACGATGGCCCAAGGCATATTACAAATAGAGCCTCTGAGAACAAAGAGACAAACACAGAGTGTGCCTTCTAATAATGAATACTTAGAAAGATGTAGAAAGGAACAAATAAAATTGTTGTGTTAAAGGTGTTGCATCAACCAGAAAAAATGTTTTTAAAAAAGGCTTGAATTTACTAAACTATTCGTAGTATTTTGTTAACCTTAAGAAATAAGCTCAAAATGTGCATTTAGACTGTGTTAAAATATATATTTTAGCAATTTAAAAGAAAAAGAAAACTGTGTCCATGTCCAGATATATTCAGATACACTGCCTGGCCAATAAAAAAAGTTGCCACCAAAAAATAAAAATAAAAAGGTAACGCACTAATATTCAGTTGGACCACCTTTAGCTTTGATTACAGCATAAATTCACTGTAGCATTGTTTCAATAAGCTTTTACAATGTCACAAGATCTATTTCCATGCAGTGTTGCATTCATTTTTCACCAAGATCTTGCATTGATGACAAGGCACTAGGCATGATGGGTGCATCACTTCACCTGCCTCTCTTCTTACCCTGATGCACCCATCACTCTGGAACAGGGTCAATCTGGACTCATCAGACCACATGACCTTCTTCCATTGCTCCAGAGTCCAATCTTTATGATCCCTAGCAAATTGAAGCCTTTTTTTCTGGTTAGCCTCACTGATTAGTGGTTTTCTTAAGGCTACAGGAAATCAGCAGCATACCGTAGATAAGCAGCAGCATGTGTTTACACACGGATCCTGGATGCTTTGTGACTAAAATGTAATAACATGTTTTATATAATCTTCCCACATTTGATTTCAGTTTCACTGATCAGACAAGCTGCAGATTTCTCAGCTGCATGTTGAAGCAGAGGCTCTTATTTTCTAACGCATCCCCAACGTGCTGTGTGGGACTGAGAGGCAAGAGGAGTTGACATGTTGTTCTGTGAAATGGCCTCATCTCCTGCTGCTAGGAGCCATCAGGACATGCACAGTCAGCATCAGAAGTCTGGCTTGCTGTGGCATTTGAACAGAGCTCAGCTGGTGTTAGGGGCTATAATGTGTGCCTGGAACAACTCCTACATTTACACCAATCTGCTGCAGTGACACAAGACATGATGGTTTTAATAACTTCTACTGTTTGACTCAATACTGACTTTTGATTTTCTTGTTGCAGCAGAAACCAAGAATTCAAACAGCAGAATGTCCTTAATGACGAGTGTTGCTGAGCTGGATCTCAAAGTAGTCTCAGCTTTCTGTTAGCTGAGAAAGTGAAGCCTGGTTTGGTCTGCCTCATTCAGTCAACCTTTATTTAAAGCAGCTTTAAAATACAGTATTCGTTTAATGTAGGTGGTTATCTTGTTAAATTTCGACGAAATGCACAGTGAGTCGTAACTCTGGGCATTCCCGCGGCCACAAATCGGCTTTTGAAATGCTGCTGATTTGACCGTCAATGCGCTTTTTTTTTTTTAAAGCAAAAGTTAAACTGAGACACACCTTTACTATATTTTGAGTAGAGGCGTCCATGTAAACGTGTTAATGCATGCGATTAATCTAAAAAGATTAATGCATTAATATTACATAATGCAGATTAATCACTTTATCTATTTTGACCTATAAAGGACTCTATCCTGCGGAGGTAGAGCTGCCATTTCTAACCTGAACCTGGAGCTCGGTCAGCTGACATGTATTCGGTCAGGCGGGCCATAATGTGTGTGCGTGTGCGCTTATAATGTGCGGCTGTCCGGTCTCGGGTTTTATGCGGCTTTACAATCATACAAAACAAATCATAAGAAAGAACAATATAAAATGTTTTTAATTTATTTGTTGATGAGGAGGCAGTAAGTTTATATGTTGAGAGGATGAAGAAGGAAAGAAGAGTGCAGTACTTCATCAGACTGTGAAGAGATCGCTGGAGCATTGCGCAATAATTGCGCACGTGGGATCGGACTTCTACGATTCATTTTTGCGAATCATAGCACAAAGAAAACTAAATAAGAATGCACGATATAAAATTGTGTTAAGCTCCTTGTTGAAGAGGAGGCAGGTCCAACCGGCTAGTTTAAAGACAAAGCAAAGTTAAGCTCAGATGAAATGGACTTGCGATCTGTCCAGGGTGTACCCGCCTCTGTGAAGGCTGGGCACGAGAATCAGCGAGCAGCGACTTAAAAAGGAAGAAGCGGGTAAAGATAATAGATGGATGGATTTGGTTATCAGGGGGCCACGCACGTCTCCACACCATCTGCGGTGGAGGAAGCATGCAAGATCCGAAGCGAGCAACGCGTTCAATTAAAATAACTTTGTTCTATATTTTCCCAAATAATTTTGCTCTAAAAATATTTTTGTTCATCTGCATAACAGCCTGTCTTTACAGATTAATTTTTATGGTATTCGTTTTTGTATGTTAATATCTATTTGGTGAAACAAGAAATCTTGTCTTATCAAAAGAGGAAGAACAAGGGTTACATGTTTTGATCACATAGATGACACTTAATGAGACATTTGAGTTAACATGTATAAATCCTCGGCCACGGCACACCATCTTGGGGTGTCTATGAGTGCACATCTATTTTCCCAGCTCCCCGAGCGCGACTACGCTGCTCACTGCACCACCTGGTGGTGGTTGGGTTAAATGCAGAAGACCAATTTCATCTGTCAAGTATGGGAACATACATAGATGACAAATGTGACAAATTATTATTATTATTATTATTATTATTAAATTAATGTTTGAAAACAAAATGACTTCTGTAAACCTTGTATGAAAACCTGAAAACTCTTGGGTTTGATACAATAAAACATTTTCTTCAACATTTTATGATAACCTGTCGGGAGCGGGTTTTGGATTCGGTATAAGCCAGACACAGGAGTGAAAAACAAGAACAGTTTTTATTATTAACTGCTGGATGGAGGAGTCAGGACGTGGAGGAAACTGGCAGGATTCACCAAGTGGCATGTCATGAAGGGGCAGAGACGTGAGCAGATGGGGGGCCAGTGGGGGCTGCCGATCATGACAAAACTTGCATATTTACTAGGGGTGTAACGGTACGCTAAAATCACATTTCGGTTCGGTTCAATTACAAGGAGGGCTCGGTTCGGTTTATTTTCGGTTTATTTTCGGTACAAAAAAAAAAAGACAAAATAAAGACTTACAAAATGTTTATTTTGAAAATATGCCAAAAATATGTTTGTATTGTATTGTAGTAATAAATAAAAGTGACCCATTTGGATGATATTTTAAATAAACAGCACTCTACAATAAATAAATTATATTAAAAATAATAAAAATCTTAATGAATACAATAACAGTCAGAACCAGAACAATAAGCAGCAACAGACTGTTTACAATCTTAACTAATCAAGTTTTTGTCCAGTAGCAGCAGTGTGGCTGTATTTGTCCTCATTACTCACAACCTCTTCTTGGTGGGACAGGTCCTGGAACAGTTCAGAGTTCAGTTCAGTCATCACACACTTCTTAGCTGCAGCAGGTGATCTCTGGTGGATTTCCCTGAAGTGGAAGAGAGATGCTACCTCTGTAACTGGAAATACTGGAAATAAAACACAGAGGTAAAAAAATAAGTTAATAAGATTATGATTTTAAATAATAATAAATTATAAATAATAATTATAATAAAAGAACAATACCTCTTGAACGGTTGAATATCTCACTCATCATCAGGGCAGGGCTTAAATCAGCTCCAGGACTTGTTGACAATCAGTTTTAGTTTTTTCATAAAGAGCTGAACTTTTTGACTTAAGTGTTGACGTGATGGATGTCTCATAGCAAGGATCAACTGCGCATAAAAAACATTCAGACTTAGATTCAGAGCTTTAAAAACTCATGACAGTTTGTGTTATTGATCTGGACCGATCTAAATTACCTGATGAAGTTGTTTAAATGCAGCTGTGTTGTTAGCGCTGTTTCTGCAACAGCTGTTTTTTCTTCGTTCACGTTCGGATTAAGTCATTTCAAACGAGTTCACGTTAGACGTGTTGCTGCTGCAGAGCCAGTCTTGTGAAAACAACGTCCACACACACAGCTTAGTGTGCTCGTCTTTTAACAAGAAAACCACAACGTTAACAAACAGGAGACCGCAGCGAGAAGCTAACGGCTAATGCTGCGCGTGCTGCGCGATAATAGCTCCGTGCTGAAACGCGCCCAGGAAATTTTGTTCCGCGGCGCATATATTAACGTTCAACGAGTGAAAAAATAACCGAAACGGTACGGAGGTGGACCGAACCGAAGTGCTGTACCGAAACGGTTCGGTACACCCACTACAACCGTTACATGCCTAATATTTACATTTCAAGCTTACAAAGATAAGCATGGCGATTAATCAGATTAATCACAGCTCCAGGGTGTGATTAATCTGATAAAAAAAATAATTGATTGACAGCTCTAATTTTGAGCAAACAAAGAATTGTTTTTACGTGTTAATCTTGTTAAATTATTGTTCAAATCCTCCCGTGCATGCGTACGTGGCTGCCATTTGGCAGCCAATAGATTTTTGGCACAACACCGGCCCACATTTCCGGGTTCGGCCCACATTTCCAGGTTGTCAAAAGTGACGCGTAACAAATGTGATGTGTCAGCGGTGACGCATAATAGATGCAACGTATTTATGGATTTTTTTTCACTTTATCAGACATATGGTGCGACTTATAGGGCGGTTTGACGTGTGTGGCGGAAAATACGGTATGATCCATGCCTTGTTTATTGTTTTTGGTGTAATTCTGGCACAGCATTACAGTACTAAAAACAGTTTTCAGTGTTTCCATGCAGATGAAGATATTTCTGGAAACAGTGCCAGATTTAAACATATAAAAAAATAATAAAAAGATTGCTACTCAACGCAAACATGGTCTTAAATTCTGTTTAGCCAAACTGAAAAAAAGGCTATTTAAATAAATAAAAAAATCAGTTTACGTAATCGAAACGATTATACCTTCAGTGGAAATAAAAGACAAATGACGTTTTCTAATTGAGTTCCAGCCGTGGAAGGTGGTCGTGCCACGTTCCTCTTACATGCAAAGTGCATTAAGGCTTGCCAAGGTTGCATCAGCCCGCAGGGCTTAATGAGCTCAGGGGGAAATAAACTCTAAATCAAGTCTCCTTCTGTCATCAAGGGAGGTTCTTTGATGGTTGTTTCATCACTTGCTTGGTTTAATGTTATGAGTCCTGCAGTGATCATGTGGCAGTTTCCCAAATGAGCTTGATGGAACTAAATAGGGAGCCCACTCTTGTAGTTGGCTATAAAACACTTTGGATTCAGACACATTGTAGGAAACTGCTCATTTTTCTCATGAGTTCTGCTTTTAAGCAGCTGGTGTCTACCTAAAGTCATACATTATGATATAAAAAAGGGTTGTAGGAAATAGTTTATTCCAAGTTACCCAGAGGATATCAGTTCTAACAGATAGGAAACTTTAGACCTAAAAAGGAGGTAAATTAAACCAAGCAGTACTTGTTAATATGATTGGGTTTCATTTATAATTTTCCCCAGCAGAATTGTGCAAATGACAGCATCCAGGAGAGACAAACTTAATCCAATTGAAAAGTGTGAACAGAGTTTGTCAGTTAATATGCCTCAAGGAAAACACACCACCACCTTATTCTCTCCTGAACACAGTTATGTATCTGAGGGCCTCTCTAGAGGACAAACCTTGAGGGACAAAACACAACAGCAAAGATCGGACCAAAGATACACCACTAATGGAGGCAAAAACATGAGGAGCACAGGGCAAAATCCTAACTAAGCAATAAAATAAGCAATAAAATACCTCAAAAAAATGTCAGTATTTCCTAAAAAGGTTTCTAAATTACAAACCGGATTCCAAAAAAGTTGGGACACTAAACAAATTGTGAACAAAAACTGAATGTAATGATGTGGAGGTGCCAACATCTAATATTTTATTCAGAATAGAACACACATCACAGATCAAAAGTTTAAACTGAGAGAATGGATCATTTTAAGGGAAAAAGAGGTTTCAAAATTTCATGGCGTCAACAAATCCCCAAAAAGTTGCAGAGTTTCAGCTGGCAACGTCACGGTGGATTGTGTTCACTGACAATGCTTTCTGGAAGTATTCCTGAGCCCATTCTGTTATTTCCTTGACAGTGGCATTCCTGTTTGAGGTGCAGTGACGTTTAAGGGCCCGGAGATCACGAGCATCCAGTAGAGTTTTACGGCCTTGACCCTTACGCACAGCGATTGTTCCAGATTCTCTGAATCTTTTGATGATGTTATGCACGGTTGATGATGATAACTTAAAAGTCTTTGCTATTTTACGCTGGGTAACACCATTCTGGTATTGCTGCACTATCTTTCTGCGCAACAATGGTGGAATTGGTGATCCTCTTACCATCTTGGCTTCTGAGAGACACTGACACTCTGAGAAGCTCTTTTTATACCCAATCATGTTGTCAATTGACCTAATTAGTGTTAATTGGTCTTCCAGCTGTTTGTTATATGCTCAATTTCCTTTTTCCAGCCACTTATTGCTACTTGTCCCAACTTTTTGGGATTTGTTGACGCCATGAAATTTTGAAACAACATATTTTTCCCTTAAAATGATACATTCTCTCAGTTTAAACTTTTGATCTGTGATTTGTGTTCTCTTCTGAATAAAATATTAGATGTCGGCACCTCCACATCGTTGCATTCAGTTTTTATTCACAATTTGTTTAGTGTCCCAACTTTTTTGAAATCCAGTTTGTACTTTTACCATTACAAATATGTAATATTGGATCATTTTCCTCAATAAATAAAAGACCAAGTATAATATTATTGTCTCATTTGTTTAACTGGGTTATCTTCATCTACTTTTAGGACTTGTGTGAAAATCTGATGATGTTTAAGGTCATATTTATGTAGAAATATAAAAAATTATAAACTGTTCACAAACTTTCAAGCACCACTGTATGTTGTTCTTGTTCTTGATTCGTTTATTCAGCTACAACTTACGTGAGTAATGGGATTTTTATCAAAACAAATATTTTTCTTAGTTATTTTAAACTGCATCTTGCAATTGGTCATTTTTCATTATTACAGTTTCACAAAAATCGTTGCTAATTAAAACAAATAAAGCACACAGATCTTTGCTTTGTAACAACGCTTGAAATAAATGGGGTGGACTGAACACGATTGGAGTTTATGACATTGTGTTTGAATTGAACAGACAGTTACATACCAAAACTCTTTTAGGGGAAACTTAAAATAAACCAGAAATTAGTACCGGTACATGACAAATATATTGCCTGATAGAATGAAGATGAGCTCATTCGACAAACTTTAGCTTCATGAAAATTAATTGTCTCCCAAAGAATTATATACTCCAGAAAGTTGAACGTTTTTTAAGAAAGCTGCTGATTTACGGCTTTCTTAGGAACAAGTATTAAATTAGTGCAGAAACAACAACCTAACCCTAAATAGCCACTCAAACACTTACAGTTTAATCGTCGGGTATCCACGAACGCCAAACTCTGATGACATTCCTGCAAAATACACAAATAACAAAACAAAATATAATATTAGCATAACAGATCAAAAGAGATTAGTGTTGCACTTTTAAAGGTTTCAAATAAGATAATTTTGTCTGGCATTAAAATAATAATTTACATTTTCATATACTGTATAAATACAGGTGGTCCCCGACTTACGAGCGCCCTGACCTATGAGCGTCCGACTAATAAAAATATGAAAAAGAAAAAAAAATTACATTTTTTTTGTGTGTTTAAATGTTCTTAATTTCATGTGTACAGCACTTTGTTGCAGCTGTGAATGTTTTAAATGGCTTTATAAATACGTAAGTATCATTATCATTTTTTTTAAATAATTTCATGCTTTTTTGAACAACTTCCTGCGGGAACCAGGAACCGGAAATACCGCCTCCGCCATTTTACATTCATTAGTTCCAGAGTCTCGGCACTCGGCAGTCGGCTTTTGGAGGACTGTTTCTCCCATAAGAGGATGCCTCATACGGATAAATTAACTGGAAACACTCCCTGAACTCTGTGAATGTCTCAGGACTGGAGCAGCAGCCGCGATCGCTCCGCCGATCGCTCCCACAGCACCGCGCGAGACCAGCAGCTCATGGTATGAGCTAAGGCTAACATGCTAAAGCGGACCCCACCAGAGCTGCAGATTCGACAGCCGGCTTTGTGCGATCAGAGGTTCCTGGAGCTCGCCTCGATGTCGGACTGGAAGCAGAAGATATCGGGGGACACCCAGCTAACTTGGAATAACAAAGCCGACAGCCTTTTTGAAGCTGCAGCTAAACTGGACTGCCCGTAACTGCGCAGCGGACTCGGTGGGGCCATCCTCTCACTCCAATATGTATTTTTTTTTTTAGAGAGAGAAAGAAAGAAAGAAAAGAGAAAGTAAGACAACACAACAACAATTATCCACAAAAAGAGCACAAGGCAAACACACCAAACCTCCATCCACAATCCTGCAAAGCACATGACAGAACACAGCAACGAAACATACAAGCATAAAGACTAATAATATTCATGACCTTGCAGTAGAATTCTATAAATACACATACCCATACCTACAAATATATATACAGTATACATACATATACATTTATATTCATTCATATACCCATCTACATATCTGCATATATCTACATATACATCCCTGCATCCAATTGTGTGTGGTTGTGAGCATGCATAAGTGAATAAGGTTCCTCCAATAGAACATTTAGCAGCGACTGTGAAGCATCAGAGATCCGTCCCCCCAAAGCCCGAGACAGACGAAGGGGCGATCAAGGCCCAAGACCCCAGGAAGGACCCCGAGCCCAGAGTCCCCAGGACCACCCGAACAGGACGAGCCACTCGTCCACTCCCCAGATCCGACCCTTGGTCGGGCTAATCTAATTCTAACAGGTGCTGCTAATGGCGGCGCTGGCAGACGGCTTTTGGTAAGTTATTAAAACTTATTAAAACTTTTTTCTGGCTCCAAATGTATGAAGATAGCATACTAACAGTCCTTCCTGTAAAGGGTTTGGACAGCATGGTGCTACAGGAAGCCTGGGAGCTCGGACGTAACACAGCGGAGGGAGGCAAACAGCTCAGCTCAAAGTAAGAAATTAATTTTTTATATTTTTTATTCATATTTTAAAGTATTTTAAAGTGTTAGGATAGTTGAAATGCTTTGTAACTGTTCATTACCGCACATGTACGTGCTTGTGCGGTATATAAAAAAAAAAAAAAAAAAAAAAGGTAGTCCCGAATTACGAATTTTCGGTTTACGAGCAACTCATAAGTACGGAACTC
>JBBPBX010018974.1:30471-44979 GCA_038048925.1 Garcialebias charrua
TCGCTCCTGGCCCATCCGTTGAGGTCCTCGCTCCTGGTCTGTCCACTGAGGTCCTCGCTCCTGCTCTGCCTGACCTGTTCCTGTCTGAACGTCCCGTTAGACGACCTCTCGGCCGCCTGCCTGACTGGCCTCGGCCTGATAAATGGTCTCGCAGCCACCTGTCTGACCTGATCTTGCCTGAAATACATCCCATCGGACGAACTTTCGGTTGCATGCCTGACCGGCCCCGGCCTGATGAATGGTCTCCCAGCCACCTGTCTGACCTGATCCTGCCCGAGCGGCTGCTCGCCCGCCCGACCTGTTCTGGCCTGATGGTCAGCCTCTCGGCTGCCCACCTGACCCATTCCGGGTTGATGGACAACCTCCCAGCTGCCCGCCTGACCTTCTCGGCCGCCCGCCCACCCTGTTCTGGCCTGATGGTCGGCATCCTGGACGCCCGCCTGACCCATTCCAGCCTGATGGAGAGCCTCCCGACCACCCGCAGGAACAATTGCCATGCTTGGGACGGTCTCCCGAGTGCTTAGACTTTTTTGTGTTCCCCTGTTCATGTTTAGTTAGCCCCCAGGTTTGGATTTTGTCAATTTGTTTTTGTCCTCATGTTTTTCCCTGGGCCCTTCATCCATGCAGTTCCTCCCTCCACTCACCCAAGTCATGGTGGGGGGGTGGGGGTTGGGTGGCTTTTTTGGGGATGCCAGGGGGCATACTTGAGGGGGTACTGTAGGGATGGCACCATCTATTGGGCCTCCCTTGTCTGTGCACCCGTGTGTGTCATTATTCTTGATTAATTCCACCTTCCGTCCCCAGCTGTTTGTAATCACGTCCTGTCTTGTCTGTGTATTTAAGCCTGTCTGTAAGTCTTGTCCTTTGTCGTGTCATTGTTGGGTCTACCCTGTCCTGTCTTGATGTGTCCTGCCATGTTCCATTCTCCAGAGAGTGAGTTGCTGCCACATCAGCCATTTTGACTTATTATTATTAAATACGAATTTATATTTTTATACCTCCTGTGTCCAGAGTCTTGTCTGCAACAATTGGGTTCGCTCCTGCCTGAGAAATCCTGACATTTACTTATTTAGGTAAATGTAGATGTTTAACAACCCATTAAAATATACCAGAATGCAGGAAATGGCATCTACTTAATTTAAACCCCACCCTCCACCCACTTTATACAAAGTAAATGCTTCTGATTGGAGCTTAAATTAAAGTGGATTTCTGCTCTCTTAAAACAACTCCAACCTCAAAAATATTTGGCACATATATTTTATTTTATGAACATTCACACCACAGTCTATTTTCCATGCCATAATTTACATAGAATTATGTGTTTTTAAGCAATTCCATTGCAGCCTGTGTGACTCAAAGTTGTGTTAACATAAACTGCTCTGATGTTTTATTTTTATTTAAAATATCTATTACATGGGATGCACCGATCCACATTTCTTACTTCCGAACCAATACAATACTTAAATCTGGGCATCGACCGATACCGATACTTTCCCGATCCGTTACTATTCAGTTATATGAGGCTATAATAATGAATTTTTTGAACTGCGACTACTGTCTTAACATTGTGTGAGTTAAACCCTATGAAGACACTCTGGGCCTCACAACAGGAAACACCCAAACTTTAACAGCACACAAGAGGCAGGTCTATATCACAAACGTCCTTCTCACTCATGGTTCAGCTGGAAAACTAAAATACAGTACCACTAAGCATTATGGGAAAGACAAGAAAATCCACTCCCATAGTGGTTAAGGGGAGTGGACTGTGTTGTCTTTCCCATAATGCTTAGCGTGCATTATGTGCATGGTGCAGCTGGAAAACTAAAAAAACGCTAAGCATTATGGGAAAGACAATAAAATCCACTCCCGTAGTGGTTAAGGGGAGTGGACTGTGTTGTATTTCCCACAATGCTTAGCGTTTTTTTTGTTTGTTTTCCAGCTGCACCATGAGTGAGAAGGAAGTCTTTGTGATATTGACGTGCCTCGTGTGCTATTAAATGCTGCATTCCAGTTACCTCGTATTTTGGGAACTACGAAGTGGCAGTGACGTCATCTCCCCATCTACCACTTGAAAACACGTTCCGGTTACCCTGGTGGTAAAACAAGATGGACGCACGCATTGTTTTTGTTGCTGTTTCGGAATATAATAAATTACTAAACATATATGCACTCCAGACTAACCAGTTATGCACTCCTGACACAGAACATGTCAAAGAAGAAAGATGAACGTCGAAGGTAATAGATTTAATATATATTTTTCTCGTTGGGAAAAAGAAAAACTGGCTTTACAGCTAAAAAAAAAACGTCTTCGCTCACTGCACAGCAAAACATGTAGGGGGTTTACGATATGTTGAAGAAACTGTACAGTGGTTGCTTTATTTTGCTAAATAAATAAGTTGCTAACACCGGTTGCTAACCCTGCTGACCACTTGACCAGGTCACCCTTGTAACCCCAAAAATACACCACACGCGTTGCAGCTCCGCCCCGCTCCGGTCCGACCTCCGCAGCAAATACGCACCCATTATAATCAATGAGATAAAGTACACTGGCTCCGCACGGCGGCGGTGAGCTGCGGAGAGCGGACGGCAGTCCGTCAAAATTAGAAATTTTTCTATTTCTGCCGGATGACGGAGCTGTGCCGGAGTCAACTTTTGAAGATTACGTCGCACCAACAGGAAAAGGAACGAGCACAACTTCCGTATTTACAAAATAAAATCACCACGGGCGGACTAATCCTAGCTCTATACGGATTTATTTGTACAAAAATGCTGTCAAACTATCATTTATGACTATTCTATGACTAAACTATTATATTTATGACTATGACTACGCCTACAAACGCAATACAAGAAATAAATAAATAAAAACGTATTTTATTCTGAAATGTAAACATCACTTCCTGTTGCTCAAACCATGTAGCTTATTTACGAGAGAAGATCAAGGCAGCAGTCTCTCTACAGTTGTTCTCCTTCTTCCACCGAATGAATTGTTTTGTTCTGACTTCACTTGATTTATCGCGCGATCTCGCACGTGTCTCGGAGCAGCGCATCTATTCGGACCTGAGCTGAGCGCAGGTAATGGAAATTGGACTCGCTCAGCTGCGACCTGCGGAGCGGGGCGGAGCGGAGCCGCGTGTAGTGTATTTTTGGCGTAAAAGAGATCTCGAACGTGCAAAATAACTGGTAAAATAAAGGTGATTGATTTTATGATTACACCATCAGAAAGTTTTGGTTTGTAGCCTGACACTACAGTACTGTTGTTGTTTTTTTACAATCAACCTTTATTTAGTCAGGTAAATGTCATTGAGCCTCGTGGACTCATTTAAAAAAGTGACCTGCTACAAACTAAAGAATGATTAACAGCAATGGTAGAATTTCCTTAAATAATAGACAATAAACACAAGAGAGAAATATATATTTTTTCTTTTAAAACAAAGTATCAAAGACTAGAAAAACATTATAAGGTAGATGTATAAATCAAAGACAGGAACATATCTGCATTGGTTTTTTGCCAGGATTCCAAGAGATTCAACTATTCTCCAGATTCCAACAGTTTCCTGAAAGTAGCTGTCTGAAATGTGTATTTTTCACATAAACAAGAAGTCAAATGATGAAAAAATGACAGAGAATTGCAGCTCATTATTAACTTTATGTCTGTCTGAAATAAACACTGTTTTCCCATTGCAGAGTTGTCTTGGACCCTACCATGCTGCCAGAAAACCCATCCATCCTGAAGAACAATGGTGCTCTAAGTGAAGCAGACAAGCAACGTAACGCTGAAATCAGCCGTGGAAGGGTGATTGTGGAGCAAGCCTTCGGATGTTTGAAGTGCAGGTGGAGACGGCTTTGTGACGTGCAGAATACCAGAACTGTTGTGGTGGTGAAGATCATAGTGGCTGCCTGCATCCTCCACAACTTGGGACGTGGGCCATCACAAATTTGTCAGCAGCATGCAGACGGGTCCCCCAGGGAGGATGATGAAAATGAATAACTCCTTAGAATTCCGGTGTGTAAAAGAAAAAAATAATAGGTAGTATGTTGTTTTGAAACTTCCTACATTAGCGCAGTTGTTCATGACAAAACTGTCTGTACAAATGTACTTAAAAGACTGCTATAATGAAGCTTAATAAACATTTTTCTTTAAATACAGCATTTTGTCTTTGAGTTGTGACAAAAGTTCCAATCTCAGTTGTCTGAAAGTTTCAGTTTTAATTACAAAATGTGCAACAGAACAGCATTTTCAAAATTCATACAATCAAAGGCACTGAAAACCAAACATTTTTACTGGGCCGAACCTGAGCAAAATAAACAATGTGAAAACAAAAAAAACTTTAAAAAAAAAACAGAAGTTGTTTTGTGCAAAACAATAAGAAAGTTTACAGTACAGCTACATTTTTTTGTAGCATCTGGGCTGATTTCATTTGCTCCTGGGTTGATTTCATTTGCTCCATCATGTCCTGATGTCGCTGTTGACTGTTTTCCTCTGACTGGCGGAAGAACTCCAAAACCTCACTAGACCTTCGCTTGCGAGTGGAACACGCATGTGTTCAATCGAGAACAGTGTCTGTTCTTTATTAAAACTGTCATTCTCGCGGATGGGGGACTCTGCGTGGCTGCTGGTTGATGGAGAGTCTTCACAGTTCTCTGAAAAAATCATATAAAAAGAAAAAAACACAGTATTGTTAAATTCATTATACAGTAATTGGTTTGGTTTGCATTAAAACTTATTTCTACTAAATCTTACCAGCTGTGCTGTCCTGTGCAGGTTGGATAAGCTCAACTTTCATAGTGAGGTTTGCATCAATGTACAAACAGGACAAATCCCCTGCACTGCGATACAGGCTGCCAGAAAATGTTGTTCTCTGCTCATCAACAAACATGTTGTTGTACTGGTCGAGGTAGACTGAAAACAAACACAAACACACACTTACTATACAAATATACACGTCCTAACACATAAATATCATACAGGATTATAGAATGTTTCTAAACACGGATCTTTGGAAACCAAATATATATTTTTTTAACCACAGTTTAGTGCTAATTTATAGTCAGTTCAACAAACAATGTGTGTTTAGTTCTGGGTTGGCTAACAAAATAAGCCACAGCGCCAAAGAAAACAAGGGTAAAAAATATATATTTTAAAATAAAATTCATAACTAATAGTTACTTTTTTAATGTGCTGAATAATAAAATGTGGCGAATGAAAGTCGCTGCCGCTGGCCTACAGAACTGTTGTGATCCAAACAACGACAAAAACAGCCGTACGCCGCATGACATGCAACTAAACACAGGTTTTTAATGTGATCTGTGTTCACAAGCATACGCTTAAGCTGTGTGTGTGATTAAAAAACACACAACAACATTTTACAACTGTTATTTTAGTAAAAGTTAAGGAGTTCACTTACTAAGGACGCGAGTGGCCGCCATTTTGAATACGTCACTGGGATAAACTGGGGGCCGAAAAAATTGCCCCACTTCACGAATGGGAGTTTCCCACTGGAGCGGGCGTTCCAGTTTAAATCCACCACTGGGACCTTGGAAATCCCCACAATACGAGGTTACTGGAACGCAGCAAAAGTTTGGGTGTTTCCTGTTGTGAGGCCCAGAGTGTCTTCATTGGGTTTAACTCACACAATGTTAAGATGGCAGTCACAGAATTTGGTGGAACACATGTGCTCTTTGAAGTCGGATCGGAAATATGGGCAGGTTGGATCGGAATATCTGATACTTAAATTATGCTGGTATTGGGCGCCGATACTGGATCAGATCCGCCCCATCCATAAGTACAATATAGCAATTTTGCCTGGAAATACATATGGGCAGATTTAAACTTCCTCTTGTCCAGACCATAACCTCCACTCAACATAATTCAGTGACTTTTGACACACATAGTGTCGCATACAATTTCCAACACCCAAGGTCAGGGTCACAAATCATGGTCAAAGTTAAAACAAGGTATTTGCTTGTTTGGACCATAACCTCTGATCCACTCAAGATAATTCAATGAAACTTTGTGCAGGTTTGTACACCACTAGACTGCATGTTGCACTATCTTGTCATCTCACCAGCTCTAAGGTCAAGGTCACAAATCAAGGTCAAATATTTAAAACAAGTTGGGTTTTTTTTTTTGCTTGTAGTGACTGCATGGGCTATAACTATACACAAAAGGAACAGCATTCAATACAGTAATTAGAATTATGTTGCATGTGTTTCAGCATCCTATCCATCCATTATCTTTACCTGCATCTTCCTTTCCAGGTCACTGACAGGTGCCCATCTCTTGCAGTCACTGTGTGACAGGTCAGAAGTCCACACAGGGACACAGACACAAACAATACTCATTCTCATTTATACCAAGGGACGAGTCACCAGTTAACCTAACATGCATGTTTATGGTGAGAGGAAACAGGAGTTCCTGGAGAAAACCCATACACAAGCACCCTGCGGATGTTGGATGTTGTCTATCATGGTGCTCTAAGATTCATAACTGGCTGTGATTATCGTACCCACCACTGCACCCTGTATTCACTGGTTAACTGGACATCATTAACCTCACGCAGACTCTTCCACTGGTACATTTTCATCTTTAAATCACTTCTCGGTCTGCTGCCCTCATACATCTCCTCCTACATGTCTTTACGTGAGTGCAGCTACAGTGTGCGCTCTCAGGACATCATCACCTGCAGTGTTCCGTCAGTGAGGACTGAACTTGGAAAAAGGGCCTTCTCCTACTCTGCTCCTGCTTCCTGGAATATCTTACAAAAAGATTTGAAGCTCTCGGCCCTGACCTCCCTAAATGGTTTTAAAAATCTTTTGGAAACCTGGCAAAAACCATTGCAGATATGTTCCTGTTTTTGATTTTGTACATCTACCTTGTGGTGTTTTGCTAGTTTTGATACTTTGCATTTCACTTTCTATTTCTCTCCTACGTTTTTTTTTTTTTTTTTCTGTTGTTTGTTGTTTAAGGAAATTCTACCATTGCTGTTCATCATTCTTTAGTTTGTAGCAGGTCGCTTTTGTAAATGAGCCCTCGAGGCTCAATGAGATTTACCTGACTAAATAAAGGTTGAATGAATGAATATTCCAACCAGAAACCCCCCAGGCTGTGAGGCAACATCTCTAACCACTCCACCATGCCTACGGGTTGGGTGGGTATTGCAGAACACTTATTTATTGCAAGTGCAACCTGGGTCACTCTTACAGCTCATGTAAAGCCATCACATGCTGGCAGTCACTTGAGACAATCAATTCCAGAGAGCAGAGAATGTCCTTCCATCCATTAAATCCCACTGTAATCTAATTGTGGTCAGTGTGTTGCAGTGCAGATACTGCAATTAACTTTGGAGCAATCATTTAGTGGAGCGGGTGGAGGACTGGATGACAAAACGCACACACACGCAGGAAACAAAAGAATAAGAGAGGGGAACTTTCAAGAACATTTTAGATTAAATCCTCAGAACATGTGGAGGGAAGAGGAAATGTATAAACTGTGATTAAACGCAGTGTGGGGTGAAGTTCAAGGAATTAAAAGAAGTTGGTGATACAGAGACAACACTGTTGTGCAACTTTTGGACAGTACTTTAATGTGATGGGTTGTGTATTAATGATATACATACGTACATACATACATATAGTATAATTAATTAATTAATTAATTCACTTCTGTTTGGCATCAGTCAGGCCACCATTGCACGATTACAACTGGTTCAGAATGCAGCAGCCCGATTTTTAACTAGTACACGCAAAAGAGAGCACATTACACCAGTCTTGGCCTCCCTGCACTGGCTACCGGTTCATCTTCGAATCCAGTTCAAAATTCTCATGTATGTCTATAAATCACTGAACAGTCTTGCCCCCGCCTATCTCTCGGATCTGATACACCCATATGTCCCACCAGGTGCTTTGAGGTCAGAGGACCGGGTACTTTTAAGAGTTCCAGTAACTCGTCTTAAGCGCAGAGGTGACAGGACCTTCTCTGTAGCAGGCCCAAGACTCTGGAACGAGTTACCGCTGCTCAACAAACAGGCCCCCTGCCTCTCAGTTTTCAAATCCCGGTTAAAAACTCACTACTATTCTGTTGCTTTCAACACCAGCTGATTTGTATTTGATCATTTTATTTATGATCTGCAATGTTTTTATGTCTTTCGTTTTGTACTACTGTACATTGTGTGTGTTGCCTGTTGTTTGTTTGTTTGTTCAGCACTTTGGTTTGGCCTTGTTCCTGTTTAAAGTGCTTTATAAATAAAATGGTATGGTATGGTATTATTCTTACAGCTCTTTTCTGTAAAATAAAAATAGGCTTTGTAATTGTTTAACACACTTTCCCCGAAACATCAATACAATATATTAAATGTGGAACAATGATTGTGTTATACAACAAATACAGAGCTTTATCATTCAATAGGTCTCTGACTTTGTACAGTACTGCAATAGATTTAGCTATTTTTATTCTTACAGAATGCAAGTGTTGTTTTCATGTCAGAGTCAGAGTCAGAGTCAGAGAGAATTTATTGTCATTTGCACCGCATGTAGTACATGTGTTGAAAACGAGATTATGTACACAGGGTCCCAGTTACATCCAACAACAAATGCAAGAGAAAAACAATAATAACATCTAGGATTAACTAAGAGAGACATCAGCTAGTAATACACTAAGCCCTAATGTAGTAGAAAAACATCATTATAAACAGCAGCACGAACATGAGCAGATGGTCACAGATGAACGCAGATAGTCACAGATGAACGCAGCAACAAGAAACAGATCAGTATCAGCATGATGTGACATTTTGCAGTGTTTATTCTTATTATTTATTTATTCATGAGTCTGACAGCCTCAGGGTAGAAGCTGTTCCTCAGTCTAGTGGTTCTACATTTGATGCTCCTCAACCTCCGTCCCGAGGGGAGTGGTGCAAAGAGTGAGTGTGCTGGGTGAGTGAGGTCTTTCATGATGCAGGTGGCTCTTTTTCTGCATCTGGAGGTGTAGATGTCTGTGATGGTGGGGAGACTGACTCCCACAGACTTCTGTGCAGCCTTCACCACTCTTTGTAGAGCTTTCCTCTCTGCAACTGTGCAGCCTCCATGCCACACGTTGATGCTGGAGCACAGGACGCTCTCCACTGCACACCTGTAGAACGAGGTGAGGACTGAGCTTCTCAGACCGGCTCGTCTCAGCCGTCTGAGGAAGTAGAGTCTCTGATGACCTTTCTTGATCAGGCTGGTGGTGTTATTGCTCCAGCTGAGGTTATCATTCAAGTGTACACCTGTCATGATCTGCGCCTGTCAGGCTCTGCGCCTGTCATGTTTTTTCTGTTTTTGCTCACTCCTCAGTTCATGCCTCATCGCTAATCATTTTCACCTGTTGTCCATAGCTAATCACTTTCACCTGCCGCCTGCCAAGGTGCTCTGAGTTTTACTCACTATCCCTCAGTGTATAAAAGCCCTCTCATTTCATCTGTTCCTCGCCGGGTCATAAAATCAAATCAAATCCATTCCTCCCTGATGTCTGGTGGAGCCATCTATCATTCCCTCGTTTTGTAAGTGACTGCACCGTTCAGTCTTTTTGTTTTGTTTATTAAAGTGATTATTATTTTACATTTGTGTCTCTGAGTCCTGTTTCGCCTGCATTCTGGGTCTGCGTCCTCCACCGGAACCGAATCCTGTCAGTATGACCCGGCCATCACGTAATCGCAGGACCCACAGGCGAAACAGCAAACCGGCTCAGCGTCTGACGGACGCGGCCCCAGGACTGGACGGGCTGACCGTGATCCACATGTACGGGGTTTGTGCGGAGAACGGCTGGGGGAACCACAGCTCGGAGACGGAGGTTCTCTCATCCCCGCTTCTGGTCGAGGAGGAAGAGCGGAAGCACGGAGGCGGCCGCGCAGCTTTTTGGCTGTCTCCCCCCTCCGTTCCAACACTCGGGTCGATGTGGTCTGACTCGGACGAGGAGGAGGACGAGGACCCAAATGGGTTTTGGATGGACCCGGTATCGGCTCACAGTCCACGTCACCGCTGGACAGAACGTGCGGACATTTCCGGGTTCCAGCCCCGCCCACCGTCAAACTCTCCACGCCGGCTGTCAGAAAAGCCGGGGAAATTTTCTTGGGGGGGGGCATGTGTCAGCCCATGCACTGACAGCGGTTCTGACAGGACTGAGGCGAGACTGGGGCAGAAGGAGGAGGTTGCTCGCCCATACGCTCCTGTTGCTGGGAGCCTGGAAGTCTGCAGCTCCAGTGTTTTGTGGGAGAGATTAATCGCCGCCGAAGGAATCATTTCCTCATATACTGGAGCTGATAACAAAGACGACTCGCTGGGGGCGTGGCAACTGTTCGAGCAGGCTTGGGAGGAGAGCTGTGTGTTACGCTCACTGCTCGCTCGCGTTCAGCCTGGTCCACCTCCTGCTGATCACAACTCGTCTTCATCAAGTCCTCTTCTGAGCCGTCCCACAGCAGCTGAACGTCCCACAGCTGCTGAACGTCAGAACTCACAGACAGCTGCAGCTCCCACCCATCCACCCACAGCTGAATATCTGAGCCCAGTAGCAGCTTCTCAGCCTGATGCACCTCCCAGCTCAGGTCCAGCAGCACCCAGACTGGTCCCTGTCCCAGCACCCAGACTGGTCCCTGTCCCAGCACCCAGACTGGTCCCGGTCCCAGCACCCAGACTGGTCCCGGTCCCAGCACCCAGACTGGTCCCTGTCCCAGCACCCAGACTGGTCCCGGTCCCAGCACCCAGACTGGTCCCGGTCCCAGCACCCAGACTGGTCCCGGTCCCAGCACCCAGACTGGTCCCGGTCCCAGCACCCAGACTGGTCCCGGTCCCAGCACCCAGACTGGTCCCGGTCCCAGCACCCAGACTGGTCCCGGTCCCAGCACCCAGACTGGTCCCGGTCCCAGCACCCAGACTGGTTCCTGCACCAAGGCTGGGTCTTGCACCCGGTCCATCGGATGCAGTATTTCTCATTGTCTCCACAGAAACTGGTCCAGATGTGATCCTGGGTGCTGAGGTCCTCTCTGCCGCTGGAGATCAGCAACCAGCCGCAAAGGACTCTGAACTGGCTGCTGCAGACCTCGACGCTTCGGCTGCTGCAGACCTCGACGCTTCGGCTGCTGCAGACCTCGACGCTTCGGCTGCTGCAGACCTCGACGCTTCGGTTGCTGCAGACCTCGACGCTTCGGCTGCTGCAGACCTCGACGCTTCGGCTGCTGCAGACCTCGACGCTTCGGCTGCTGCAGGTCTCGTCTTCTCAGAGGGTCCAGACGCCGAGGGTCCAGACGCCGTCTCTTCGCCTGCAGACTCGACGGTGGTCTCCTCGCCTGCGGCCTCGACGGCGCCCGACGACGTCTCGGAGGAGCCCGACGACGAGGGTCCAGACGACGACGTCTCGGAGGAGCCTGACGACGAGGGTCCAGACGACGACGTCTCGGAGGAGCCTGACGACGAGGGTCCAGA
The DNA here is from genome assembly GCA_038048925.1 of Garcialebias charrua. Classification (NCBI taxonomy): domain Eukaryota; kingdom Metazoa; phylum Chordata; class Actinopteri; order Cyprinodontiformes; family Rivulidae; genus Garcialebias; species Garcialebias charrua. The sequence continues at coordinate 41,926 of JBBPBX010018974.1, forward strand.
CGACGACGTCTCGGAGGAGCCCGACGAAGAGGGTCCAGACGACGACGTCTCAGATGGGCCCGACGAGGGTCCAGACGACGACGTCTCAGCCGAGGGTCCTCACAAAGACGGGGGTCTCGAGGATCCTGACGACGAGGGTCTTGAAGACGTCTCGCCGTTCGACGTCCACGAGGGTCCCCACGACGAGGATCTCGATGACGGGGGTCCCGACAACGCAGACGACGACTCGGGACCGGCCGACCAAGTCCCTACTGTCGGGATCTTGTTTCCGGCCGACGATGGTGTTCCGGCCGACGATGGTGTTCCGGCCGACGATGGTGTTCCGGCCGACGATGGTGTTCCGGCCGACGATGGTGTTCCGGCCGACGATGGTGTTCCGGCCGACGATGGTGTTCCGGCCGACGATGGTGTTCCGGCCGACGAAGGTGTTCCGGCCGACGAAGGTGTTCCGGCCGACGAAGGTGTTCCGGCCGACGAAGGTGTTCCGGCCGACGAAGGTGTTCCGGCCGTTGCTGGGCGTTACTCCGGTCACCCGCCTAACGCATCGCCGCTCGATGGACGACCTCCTGAACCAGCTGATGGCGATGGGCGGCCTCCAGGTCAACCCCCGGATCTGGCTGGTGGTGATGGGCGTCCTCCTGGGCGTCCCCCGGATCTGGCTGGTGGTGATGGGCGTCCTCCTGGGCGTCCCCCGGATCTGGCTGGTGGTGATGGGCGTCCTCCTGGGCGTCCCCCGGATCTGGCCGGTGTTGGCCCGCCGTCCTGCCGGTTGCCTCCCTCCACCCGCCCTTGTTCTTTTGGGGGGTCCTTCTTGGGGGTGTCGGGTGCCACCCTTGAGGGGGGGGTTCTGTCATGATCTGCGCCTGTCAGGCTCTGCGCCTGTCATGTTTTTTCTGTTTTTGCTCACTCCTCAGTTCATGCCTCATCGCTAATCATTTTCACCTGTTGTCCATAGCTAATCACTTTCACCTGCCGCCTGCCAAGGTGCTCTGAGTTTTACTCACTATCCCTCAGTGTATAAAAGCCCTCTCATTTCATCTGTTCCTCGCCGGGTCATAAAATCAAATCAAATCCATTCCTCCCTGATGTCTGGTGGAGCCATCTATCATTCCCTCGTTTTGTAAGTGACTGCACCGTTCAGTCTTTTTGTTTTGTTTATTAAAGTGATTATTATTTTACATTTGTGTCTCTGAGTCCTGTTTCGCCTGCATTCTGGGTCTGCGTCCTCCACCGGAACCGTATCGTGACAACACCCAGGTACTTGTAACTGGAGACCACCTCCACCGCAGATCCACCTATGTACAGTGGGGTGTGGGTGTGTTTGTTCCTTCTGAAGTCCACAATCATCTCCTTCGTCTTCTTCACATTCATGTGAAGGTTGTTCTCTTTGCACCAGCTCTCCAGATGTTCCACCTCCTGTCTGTAGCTGGATTCATCATTATCTGTGATGCATCCCACCACAGCTGTATCATCTGCAAACTTAACAATATGACAGCCTGGATGTGTGGCTGTACAATCATATGTGAGCAGAGTGAACAGAAGAGGGCTCAGCACACATCCTTGAGGAGAGCCAGTGCTGAGGGTGATGGTGGAGGAGGAGAAGTTGTGGATCTTCACGGACTGTGGTCTGTTTGTTAAGAAGTCTAAGACCCAGTTACAAATAGAGGGGCTTAGTCCAAGTGTGGATAGTTTGTCTATCAGAGTTTGGGGGATCATGGTGTTGAAGGCAGATGTGAAGTCCACAAAGAGCAGACGCACGTATGAGTCCTTCTGATCCAGGTGGGTGAGAGCAGTGTGGACCACAGAGGAGATGGCGTCCTCTGTTGATCGGTTCTCACGGTATGCATATTGATGAGGGTCCTCGCTGATGTTGACGGCTGTCTTGATGTGGGACATGACCAGTTTCTCAAAACATTTAGCGACTATCGGGGTGAGAGCCACCGGTCTATAGTCATTCAGACCAGTCACTGTGGAGCTTTTTGGGACTGGGATGATGGTGGCAGTCTTCAGGCAGGTGGGAACTGACTCCAGTGAAAGTGAGGTGGTGAAGATGTCAGCCAGCACCTCACAGAGCTGGTCCGCACATTCCTTCAGAACTTTCCCTGGGATGTTGTCTGGACCCGTAGCTTTATGAGGGTTGATCCTTCTGAGACTACCTCTCACTTCTGCTGCGGTCACTTTGAGGTGCTCCTCGTCTGGTGATGAGTTGAGTCTGGTGCTAGTTGGTCTGTTTGGATCATCAAAACGTGCATAAAACTTATTGAGGGCATCAGGCAGGGATGGGTCCCTGGGGCATTGTTTGCTTTTGCCCTTGTAGTCTGTTAAGCATTTGATGCCCTGCCACATGCTCCGTGGATCATGTGAGGTGAACTGTCCCTCGATCCTCTGTGCATACGCGGCTTTGGCCTTCTTTATGCCATCATCCAGTTCTCTCCTGCACTTTCTCAACTCCTCAGTATCTTTAGACTTGAATGCAGTGTCCCTGGCTGCCAGCAGGGTGCGGACATCCTTATTTAGCCAGGGTTTTTGATTGGGGTAAAATTTAACACACTTTCTTATGGATACATTTTCAGCACATGTACTGATGTAACCCAGGACTGAGGAAGCATAAAGTTCCAGGTCAACTGAACTTCCATTCGTAGCTGCCTCTTTGAAGACAGACCAGTTTGTGTTTTCAAAGCAGTCTCTTAGCATGGGGGAACTATCTTGGCGCCACGATGTGATCACTCTTTGTTCCGGCTTCGAACGTCTGAGTGGGGGTAGCTGTCTAGGGACCAATAGCAGGGAGCGATGGTCGGAAGCCCCGAGCGGTGGGCGTGGCTTCGCCGTGTACGCCCCCTTCACATTCGTGTAGACCTGGTCTAGTGTCTTATTTCCTCGTGTTGCTGTGAAAACGTGCTGATTGAAGGTTGGAAGAATGACACGTAAATCTACGTGATTGAAGTCCCCGGAAACAATGAAAAACCCCTCAGGATATTTACACTGCAGCGAGGTGAGTAAGTCATGAATTTCTCCCTGGGCGTCGTTGGCATTAGCATCGGGTGCTATGTAAAC